>CAUYRH010025970.1:0-25050 GCA_963574655.1 Perodicticus potto
TCACAAAAAAAAAAAAAAAAAAAAAAAATATATATATATATATATATATATATATATATATATATATATATATTACCTTACTGAAAACAATCCTTAATTCCTACTCATTCACTCATTCCATGTTCTGGCTAAACTTTAAAAATAAACTGGAACATGATTTGAAGTGTATTTTTTTGATGTGTGAGAAGTTAGCACACAGAAGAGAATCTCATACATAATTCTAAATTTTTAACACTCATTTTGGTAGCATACTGTATATTACATCAGTACTATGTACAAAAAAGTACTTTAATGATTCTAAAATAAGGTGTACATTTGAAAAGTTTATACTACCGATTATACCTTTTTTTTGCTCTAGGTCACCCCTGGGTAGTCTGCCATGTCATAACTCACAGCAACCTCAGTCTTTTGGGCTCTAATGATCCTCCTGCGTCAGCCTCCCTAATAGCTAGGTCCACAGGAACTCACCACAATGCCTGGGTAATTTTTCTATTTTTAGTAAAGTCAGGATCTCGCTCTTGCTCAGTTGGTCTCCACCTCCTGAGCTCTGGAGATACACCTGCCGCAGCGTCCCAGAGTGCTAGGATTACAAATTTGGCACTGCAAGGATGTCGCCAAGGTTTACTGTTTGTACCCTGCAGAGGGGCAGCCACTGCAGCTCACACCACACCGAACCCCGCCCCCTATATCTGTTAAGTTTAGGTGTAGGAAACAAACCACTCTGCCTATTAAAATAGGCAGAAGAGCATTTAATACAGGGAGGTAGGTACTTAAACAATTGCTGAGGAGGCTTAGTCAGTTCAGACTGATAAAACAAAAAAACCACAGACTTAGCAGATCATAAACAATAGAAATGTATTTCTATATTAACCAGTTTGATGACACTATTTCAGATTGTATATGAAACCAGCACATTGTACCCTATGATTGCATTAGTGTACACAACTATGATTTAATAAAAAAAATAAAAAATTAAAAAAATAAACAAATGTATTTCTCACACTTCTGGAAGCTGAAAAGTTCAAGATCAAGGACAACCATTCTTCATAGACAGATAACCCTTTCCTACATCCTCCTATGGCAGAAAGGGCTAGCTAGGTCTCCGGGGTGTCTTTTACAAAGACCCTAATCCTAATGATGAGGCTGAGTCCTCATGATCTGAACATCCCTCAAAGTCCCCATATCCTAATACCATCACCTTGAGGGGTGGGATTTCAACATATAAATTTTAAGGGACATAAATATTCAGACCATAGCACTTAGACCCTGCCCCCCAACCAATTTACACACTCACGGGCAAAATGTACTCATTCCATTCCTATAATCCCAAAGTCTTAAGTCATTCTGAAAGCACATATAGTGAGAATAAGATAGAATCTGTCCGGCTAGGCCAGACGTGACACAGCTGGTCTGGTCAATTTAGGTCCTGCCTGACCTTTACCCTGTCTCCCATTCTTACTGTTTTGAAAATTTAGCTCCCACCCTAGATATGCCTATCTTGAGTAGTTTAGGTGAATTTAGGAGATTAACTTTTGAATTGAAATGTTATTTTGTATCATAAATTATAGTGATTTTGTTTACTATGTGTCAGGGTTCTGCCAATTATTGTTTAAGATAAAGGTTAACATGTTCTTCACTTTGAACTCAAATGTATAAAACTATAATTTTGGAAATGGAAGAACAGAACAGTCTTAGAGAGGCTCCACTCACTGTTCTCCAGAATCACCAGCCTTCTGACTAAGTTTGGTGGACTTATCCCTGTCTCTGCATATTGGCTGACAGAGACAGGTGGCTGGACCCTCTTCATCCGGTAACAATTCCAACATCAACACAAAAGTCTGAAGTCCAAATTCCCATTTAAATACCATTTACATTAGTTATGGGTAAGATTCAAGGTCTGATATGCCCTGAGGCACATTGCTCTCTAGCTATGAACCTGTGAAATCAAACATGTTGTATACTTCTAAAATAATAATAAGATGGACATTCCCATTCCAAAAGAGAGAAATAGGAAAAGAAAAAGGGATAACAGGTCCCAAATAAATGTGAAATTCAACAGGGCAAAAATTAAATCTTAAGGCTTATGTAATCTTCTTTGACTCAATTTCTTACTTTATGGATATAGTGAGAGATGGACTCTTCCCCCACCCTCGGCTCTGGGTGGCCCTCCATGGCTTTGCTAGGCACAGCCCACATTGTATCCTTCACAGGTTGTAGTCAGGGTGCCTGAGCTTCTCCTCGGCTAGAATCACATGCAGGTGGTCCTACCAGTCTGGGGTCACAAAAAATAGTCCAACCCCTACAGCTCCACTAGGCATTGCCCTAGAGGGAACTCTCTGCAGTGGCCCTGCCCTTGAGGTGGCCCTCTGGCAGAGTTATGTGGACTCCACATTTGGAAACCTAGGTGCAGGTAGCCACACACCCCCAGGGCTCATGCACTGTGCGTACCAACAAATATGGCACTGCAAGAATGCTGTCAAGGTTAACTGTTTGTACCCCGCAGGGGGGCAGGCACTGCAGCTCACAATAAACCTGGGTAGGAGAGGGCTGCACCAGGATGGAGGGGGAAGATCCATAGGGCAAAACCAGGGTGAGAACTCCCTGGACCCCTCCTTTGAAATCATCCTGCCCTCAAGGCATTTGTACTCTGGGCCTGTGATAGTAAGTGTAGCATTGATCACCTACAAAAGGGCTTCTGGGTTGTTTTTAAGTTCTACTTGGCTCAACGCCTGTAGCTCAGTGGCTAGGGCACCAACCACATACACGGGAGCTGGTGGGTTTGAATCCAGCCTGGGCCTGCCAAACAACAATGACAACTACAACCAAAAAATAGCCAGGTGTGTGGTGGGTGCCAGTAGTCCCAGCTACTTGGGAGGCTGAGGCAAGAGAATCGCCTAAGCCAAAGAGTTTGAGGTTGCTGTGAGCTATAATGCCGCAGCACTCTACCCAGGGCGACAGCTTGAGACTCTGTCTCAAAAAAAAAAAAAAAAGTTCTGCTCCTCTCTGATTAAAAATTGTTTTTAAATTGTTTTTCTTCTTTTTTGATTTTTACTGTAAACATTCAACACTTAGCTCAGAAATGTCTCCCAACAAATAATCTTATTTTATTGCTCAGAAGGTCTACTTTTCACAAAACCCTAGGATACCACACAACTTAGCTAAGTTCTTTGACACATTATAACAAACTTTTCTCTGGTTTTCAGTATGTTCCTTGTGCCCATCTGAGAATTCATCAGAAGGGCCTTTACTATCCATGGTCATATTTTTATCAACATTGTAATTATTACCACTTACGTATTCTCTAAGAAGGCCTAGACTTTCTTTACAGTTTCCTTCCCCTTCTGAGCCCTCAATAGAATTGCCCTTAACAGTCCATTCATGCTGATGTAGGCTCAAGATCATGAAATTAAAAATTCTTCCAGCCTCCACGCATTACACAGTCTGGAGCTGCTTCCACAATTTGCCTATTTGTTACAGCAGCATCTCCATTTCTTGGTGCCAGTTTTTGTCTTAGACCACTCAGGGTGCTAAAACAAAATATTGTAGACTGAGTAGCTTATAAGCAACAAAACTATTTCTCACCATTCTAGAGTTTGGCAAGTCCAACGCCAAGTCATCCACAGACTTAGTGTCTGGTGAGGCTGCACTCCCTTTACAGACAGATGTCTTCTCCACACCACTTGGCTGAAGGGGCTAGTTAGCTCTATGGAGTCTCCTTTATAAGGACTCTAATCCCATTCATGAGGGCTCTCCCCTTATGACCTAATCACTTCCGCAAAGGCCCTATCTCCCAATAACATCACTTTGGGGTAATGATTCCAACATATGAATTTCAGCGGGACAAAAACATTCAGACTATATTAGGGTGGGATAAACTTGGCTCTTTATAATGACCACCAGAACATCACCACAGAACTATCCTGCAGCAGGGGGGAAGAATTGGAGAGTCAGAGAGATGGAGCCCTCTGAGGAACTTTCAAGAATTCCACTGAAGGGCGGCGCCTGTGGCTCAGCGAGTAGAGCGCCGGCTCCATATACCGAGGACTGCGGGTTCTAAACCTGGCCCCGGCCAAACTGCGTCAAAAATTAGCCAGGTACTGTGGTGGGCACCTGTAGTCCCAGCTACCTGGGAGGCTGAGACAAGAGAATCGCTCAAGCCTAAGAGGTGGAGGTTGCTGTGAGCTGTGACTCCACAGCACTCTACCGAGGGCGATAGAGTGAGACTCTGTCTCCACAAAAAAAAAAAAAAAAAAAAGAATTCCACTGAAGCTAAGATCCAAGGATCAGGAAGCTGCCACCACAATCGCTTCTTGACATCTACATCACTAATCTCTAGATGCAGGACATGGTTGCAGAAAATCTTGATAATTCTGCAGCCATGATTGTCAGCAGCAATAGCCAAGAACATGAGAAATGGTGTCTGCTCCTTCTGCTTTCCAGATCTTGCATACTGCATCAGATTGTGCAATTTATTTCACACCCAGAACCAGCTAGGAGGGAGCATGAGAAGTAGATTTTTAAAAATATCAAGAATCATTAATTATTGTTGTATGTATCACATAGGCAAAGCATAGACTATATTGACAACATAGCTTAGTGTTCAGGGGTCAGAGACATTTTTCTCCCTCCATTTTTACAACAAATTATACATTCTATTTTACATGCTGCTTTCTTCATTGTAATAAAATATCTTGGATATTATTCTATACCATCACCATTATAAGCTTTAATGAGCTTTCACATTCTTTTTTTAATGACTGCAAAGTATTCTATAGTATGAATGTGCATAATTTATTTTTATCATTCCCCTCTTGGTGGACATTTAGGCAATTCTAATCTTTAGCTATCACAAATAATGCTGCATGAATGACCTTGTGGTTACATAGCGTCACAAGTGTACAGGTGTATCAATGGAGTAAATTCCTAAAAGTAGAATTATTCAGGTAATGACACATTGTATGTAATCCCCACACAATACAGGGTGTCCACACAGGAACTTTATGGACACTCTGTATATTAACATATATATTAATACATAGGAGAATTTCTCTTCTTTGGGAAGATTTTTAATTTTTTCATTTATTATGGCTTTTGGGGTCAAGAAAGTTTCACCAAGACATAGATAGACCCCAGGCTTCAATGTATCAGTTGTGTTAGAAACATCCTCTGTTATTATCCCATCATTTTATTTTTATTGTCCTCCCATGGCTTTTACTACACTTATGAGTAACTCTAGAGGCAAGGGCAGCTGGGATTATGGGTCTTCTATGGTCCTTGGCCTCAGATTTCCAAATAAAATTTGTGCTTTGTATTTAGCAGTCATCTTGGGATCCACCTTCTCCATCACTTGACGGATTCCCTGTGTCTCTGTTCTGTTTGAATCTCCTGGTTCATGTGACCCATATATATCCCTATCCCTCCTGCTTGATTTGCTTCATTTGATGGAACACATTCTCCAGCGGTTTTCCAAATGGGGGTATGTGAAAGGTAAATTTTTGGAGATCTTAGTTGTCTGAAAATGTCTTTTATTTATTTATTTATTTTTTTGAGACAGAGGTTTACTTTGTTGCCCTTGGCAAAGTGCTGTGGAAGCATAGCTCACAGCAACCTCAAACTCGAGCTCAAGCGATTCTCTTGCCTCCACCTCCCAAGTAGCTGGGCCTATAGGTGTCTACCACAACACTCGGCAATTTTTAGAGATGAGGTCTTGCTCTGGCTCAGGCCAGTCTCAAACCTGTGAGCTCAGGCAATCCACCCACCATGGCCTCCCAAGTGCTGGGATTACAGGTGTGAGCCACCATGCTGGCTGTTAATGCTACCTTCCTGTTAATTGGTAAGGTGACTAGACTAAATTTTCTTTCCTTCAGAATTTTGAAGGCTTTGCTCTCCTGATGTCTAGTTTTAAGTGCTACTATTGAGAAATCTCATGCTAGATCATCACCTGTAGCTCAGCAGCGAGGATGCCGGCCACATACATCAGGACTGGCAGGTTCGAACTCAGCCTGGGGCCTGCTGAACAATGATGACAACTACAATAACTACAACAACAAAAAATAGCTGGGCGTTGTGGCGGGTGCCTGTAGTCCCAGCCACTTGGGAGGCTAAAGCAAGAGAATTGCTTGAGCCCAAGAGTTTGAGGTTGCTGTGAACTGTGACACTATAGCACTCTACTGAAGACAACACAGTGAGACTCTGTTTCCAAAAAAAAAAAAAAGAAAGAGAAATCTCATGCTATTCTGGCTCCTGGTGTGTGACCAGTTTTTTGATAGGAGTCTTTCTTCTTTGTACCCTACGAAATTTCATAATAATATGCCCCTGTGGGAGTCTAATTTTCAAGTATTCTTTCGGCCTCCAGTAGGCCCTTGCAGTCTGAAAACTCTAGGTAAATTCTCTTGAAATATTTATTGCTTAGACAGGCACGGTGGCTCACACCTGTAATCCTAGCACTCTGGGAGGCCGAGGCGGGAGGATTGCTTGAGCTCAGGAGTTCAAGATCAGCCTAAGCAAGAGCAAGACCCTGTCTCTACTTAAAATACAGAAAAATTAGCCGGACGTTGTGGTGGGTGAGATGTTCTGGTATAGAACTGGGGTGAGGATCCACAAGAAGGGAGAGGAGGCCAGTTTAGGGATGAGGAAAGACTTTAATATAGGAAAGGAGAATGGAGACTGACCAGGGGTCAGCTCAGTTCCCACACAGTTGCAAAGACTTTTATTATCCTTTTATTAGCCTGAGCTTTATCAGTATAGCTGGAATGGGGCAGTGAGCCCAGTGTACTGCCCAGGGCTTTTCTCTAAAGTGGGTCAGGATTACGGGTGTATATGGGTAGGGTGTTTCCCAGAAACTCTATACTTGAAGCACTCCAGGAGTCTAGGGTGGAGACTGCTGGTTTTTGACCTGTTTTTCTAAAATGGCTGCACTCCTGTCTGGGTTTTAAGATGTCCTTTCCCACCGTGGATACCTGTAGAGCAGGAGGATCACTTGAATCCAGGAGTGTGAGGTTGATGTGATCCAGGCTGATGCCACAGCACTCTAGCCTGGGCAACAGAGGTAGACTCTATCTCAAAGACAAACAAAAAAAGAAACATTCAGGTGGCGCCTGTGGCTCATCGAGTAGGGCGCCAGCCCCATATACCTAAGGTGGTGGGTTCAAACCCGGCCTCGGCGAACTGCAAAAAAAAACAGAAAAATAGCCGGGTACTGTGCTGTGGCGGGCGCCTGTAGTCCCAGCTACTCTGGAGGCTGAGGCAAGAGAATCGCCTAAGCCCCGGAGCTGGAGGTTGCTGTGAGCTGTGTGACGCCACGGCACTCCACCGAGGATGATGAAGTGAGACTCTGTCTCTACAAAAAAAAAAAAAGAAAGAAAGAAACATTCATTGCTTTTCCTTCCCTGTTATTTAGATATTAGATCTCTTGACTGGGCTCCACTTTTCTTATACTTTCTCTTCTATTTTCTTTCTTCAGGTCTTTTCACTCTCTTTTTAAATAAATTTTCTCAAGTTTATATTCAAAAATTTCTATTCATCTTTTTAAAATTTCTATTGTCATGTTTTCAACTTTTAAGAGCTTTTTTTTTTTTTTGGTCCCTCAAAGTTTTTTCATAGCACTCAATATGCACAATCTTCTCTTACTACCCTACAGATATTAATATACTTTTTAAAAACTTGGTTTATTTCTCCTAAAAAAGGCTCTTTCCTCTAAGTTGCTATTTTCCTGTTTGTTTGCTGTGGTCTTTATCATTCATGCCTTTCCTCAGATGGCTGGTAATCCCTCGTTGTTCATGATTTAAAGTAAGGAACTAATTTTTTCAGGTGTAGGAAATGTTCTATATCCTGGCAGAACTGTGAGTTACAGGGCTGAATGTATTTGTCAAGACTCTCAGACTGTGTACTTATGACCTATCCATTCCACTGCTAAATAAATTACATATCAGAAAACAGTCTACTTAAATCTTAAAACAAGGGAGCAATGAAAACAATGGAAGCTCTGAGCAAGTACATTGGACCTACCAGCCTAGAGGGTTTACCTTTGAAACATCTGGTGGATCATCTGTTGGTATTGAGGGGTACCCAGCCCTCAGGGGGGCCTGGGAGTTCTCAGTCCTAACACCTTTTTCTTCATCACAGTGAATAAACTTCCAGATCTGTTAGGATGAAGGAGCACAGTTCCCCAGAGGTGCGGAGAGAAAGCGCTCTGAGGACTTCCCTGCTTTTCAAACACCTTTCGCCCCGCCCTCCTTATTTCAGTGTGGTGTCCCCTTCACTGTAGCTCCAGCATGAACTACTACAACATTCTAGAAATGTTTACGAATCCTGCCATGTACATTGATGTGTTTCTTTGCTTTCCTAACTGCCACTGACCAGCTCCTGAAACGCCAGGGCTATCCGGAAAGTATCCAGCCCTGAAACACAGGAGCTGTCCAGAAAATGTCTGGCCACATACTATGACAGAGACACATGTGGCTGGATACTTTCCAGACAGCCCTTGTGTTGTTGTTCTTGTCTCTTTTCTTGTTTCCCCAGCTCCAAAGGGTTTATGTCTTTTTTCTTTGGTTTGAGACAGAGCCTCAAGCTGTCACCCTGGAGAGAGTGCTGTGACATCACAGCTCACAGCAATCTCCAATTCCTGGGCTCAAGCGAGTCTCCTGCCTCCACCTGCCCCAACCTCCCAAGTAGCTGGGACTACAGGTGTCCACCACAATGCCTGGCCATTTTTTGGTTGTAGCCGTCACTGTTGTTGGGCAGGCCCGGGGTGGATTCGAACCCACCAGCTCAGGTGTACATGGCTAGAGCCTTAGCCCGTTGAGCCACTGGTGCCAAGCTAGGGTTAATGTCTTTTTAAAAAATATATATCTTGGCTCAGCACCTGTGGCTCAAGTGGCTAAGGCTCCAGCCACGTACACCTGACCTGGCGGGTTCGAATCCAGCCTGGGCCCGCCAAACAGCAATGACAGCTGCAACCAAAAAATGGCCAGGCTTGTGGCAGATGCCTGTAGTCCCAGCTACTTGAGAGGCGGAGGCAGGAGACTCGCTTGAGCCCAGGAATTGGAGGTTGCTGTGAGCTGTGATGCCACAGCACTCTATCCAGGGTGACAGCTTGAGGCTCTGTCTCAAAAAAAAAAAAAAAAAAATATATATATATATATATATATATATATATATCTTTATTGTACCTTTTGTAGGTTTTCAAGAGGAAGCAAAGTCAGATTGATGCATTCATTCTACTATCTTAACCCCAAAGTCAAGAAATCAGGGATGTGGTTTTTAATTCTATAGTTTGTGCAGTACAAGACGGCCCTCTGTAATGCGTTTAGAATAGATGCTGAAAATGAACCCCAAAGCTATCACAGTCCACTGCCTGGGCCAGTTAATAGCTCTACACATCCTTCTACCCAAATTTTAATCTCCAAACAACAATATCAATCCAAATACACTTTCATCTAATGAAATGCAATGATCCTTCATGCAAATGAAAACAAGATCATTATCGGTCTGAAAGAGAAAATTGAAAAGCCCCCTTATTTGGAGACTTCTCTGTTCATTCTTTTAGGTTAGGAACAATCTCTTCTGGATATCCTATAACCTAAGAGGTCAATTATAAAATTAGGCACCACCAGCACACTTTATATGAAATAGTAAGGGGGGACTGCAAGGACTGGTTATAATCTATAATTACAAGTGTGTCAGGAAGAAAGTAGTCCTTATTTTCACAACTGGTCACGAGGCCGTAATTGGTATTCATAACTTCCTTCCTTTGAACCAGCAAATCAACTATTCGGAGTTCATTTTGTCTGGGGCAGGGCTAGACCTTTTGGACTGCCAAAAAGAAAATTTAAAATAAGTTTTCCTCAATACTTTGTTATTTTCAAAATGCAGATCTATAGCCTCCTGGCATTGAAGAGATAGTTTTGATATTATTCGCTCTTAAGAAAAGAGAAAAGCACATAGGGTTATGTGTTTCTTGTGTAGATGAGAATCCCAGGTGAAAACTTCAGCTTGACAGCTGAGCACCATTAGGACGTTAAGCAAATGTGAATTTATTTAGCAATGGGAGGAAGATGGGCATGCCTTGCTTTCAAGGTTAGCAAATGGTAAGGTGGTTGTTTGTCATCTAAGCTGAGAAACCTGACCTTATGTTCAAGAAAGCCACCAACCTTGATTCACAAATGGTGAGCAGGGGTAATGTTAATGGTGGGCAGAGTTAAGGTGGTCTTTAACAAGCAGTTTGGTGAGGGTAATAAAATTTGTTTCTGGGTCCTCCTTCCTCCCTCATCAGCC
Organism: Perodicticus potto; assembly: GCA_963574655.1. Taxonomy (NCBI): domain Eukaryota; kingdom Metazoa; phylum Chordata; class Mammalia; order Primates; family Lorisidae; genus Perodicticus; species Perodicticus potto. The sequence goes on from CAUYRH010025970.1 coordinate 10,276, forward strand.
CCAATCTTCCCTTCCCTCCCCAGACTGTATTGCATTCACTGCCTCTGCTAAAATAGGCACTGTTTATAACACATCAACTGATAAAAGATTGGTATAACCCCTACAAGGGATATTTGCATTTCAATAGAGGAGTCATCAGAACTGAAAGGATTTCAAAATTAAAAAGAGAAGAACTTTATTGATGGAATAACAGATGGTGGAATTAATCTCCCCCCCCAGACCTGGTTTTGAGCAGAAGTTCTACTAGTCCATAAAACCATTCCACTGAATTGATCTGTAATGTAGATTATAATTAATGATGGGGGCAAGGTTATATCCACATCTCCTGACATTTGGGCCATGGCCCATGTTCAGACTCTACTGTCATGGAGCTCAAAGGCAACTTTATTAATTTATATTTCTATTATTATTAAACCTAGAATATGTGGATTGTGGTTGACTTGGATGTTCAGGACACAGAACTCTAGTCTTTCTGCACAAGTTACCTCTCAGACTATCCAACCATCTAACAGGAAATTAATGGTAATTTTTCCAAGTCAGCTTTACCTGGCAATTTAAGAACACTTCTTGGTGCATTAAGAAATTCTTCAGCAAGATTGACTTCAGAAACCAGTATACTTTAGTTACAAAATAGCATTCAACATTAGGGATTTTTCCAGGGAAGAAAAGGGTAATGCCCTAGATCCCAAGGCCCAGAAAGAGAAGTGGTGAAGTGTAAAGGACTACTTTAGGTTTGCTTTAGTCTAGGGGTGGGAGATGGGGAAAGACTTTTGTGCTCCTTGGAAAAACTAGAATACACACTTAACCTTTGCCTTGGGCAAGTCAAAGGATGCCTCTAGCTCTTTGGTTCAGAATCCACAAATTTGGAGTTTGTGATCTTTTGACTTTGCCTTTGCACTAGTGATGAGAATAAAATTTATTTATTTATTTTTTGAGACAGAGTCTCACTTTGTCACCCTTGATGGAGTGCCTTGGAGTCGTAGCTTACAGCAACCTCAAACACCTGGATTCAAGCTCAGCCTCCCAAGTAGCTGGACTACAGGCACCAGCCACAATACTTGGCTATTTTTAGAGATGGGTTCATGCTCCTGGTCAAGCTTGTCTTGAACTCCTGAGCTCAAGCAATCCACCTGCCTTGGTCTCCCAGAGTACTAGGATTACAGGTGTGAGCCACTGTGCCTGGCCTTTAAAAAATTTTTTATTTTTTGCATTTTTTTTGGCCAGGGCCAGGTTCGAACCCGCCACCCCCAGGATATGGGGCCAGCACCCTACTCCTTGAGCAGGTGCTGCCCTAAAAATTTTTTTAATTAAAAACTAAGACATAGGCTCAGCGTCTGTGGCTCAAGCAGCTAAGGCGCCAGCCACATACACCTGAGCTGGCAGGTTCAAATCCAGCCTGGGCCCGCCAAACAACGACAGCTGCAAGCAAAAAAATAGCTCGCATTGTGGCGGGCGCCTGTAGTCCCAGCTAATTGGGAGGTGGAGACTCGCTTCAGCCCAGGAGTTGGAGGTTGCTGTGAGCTGTGATGCCATGGCACTCTACCCAGGGCAACAGCTTGAGGCTCTGTCTCAGAAAACAAACAAACAAAAAAACCTGAGACATAAACACACACACTAGCCTAGGCCTACACAAAACCAAGATCATTGTTATCTTCTACTTTCACATCTTGTCCCACTGGAAGGTCTTCAAGGGCATTGCCACAAACATGTGAGTAATGCATTGCACCATAACATCACAACAGCCATCACATCCCGACGCAATCAGAATTTTCCAGCTTCTTTATAATCTTATGGGACCACCGTCCTATATGCAGTTGTTGACCCAAACATAGTTATGTAGCACATGACTAAAATTGACTAACAGAAGTTTTGGAAGGGAAATAATGAAACCATTTTAAAGAGAATGAGTTCTTTTTGCAGAAATAAGTGATACACTAAATAAATGATACTTACCTCTTAATTATAACAAGACTAGAAGGCCTTTGCCTTGAAATGTTTTATTAGGTTTAAACCTTGTTATTCTAAGGACTCATAATGAGTTTATAATTTATACCTTCCCCTGTCCCCCAACCAGCAGTACAGAGAGGTATTTTACTAAAAGCGTTTAAGTGAGACCACGCACCCTAGAGTCCAGACTGAAGAAAACCTTAGCTCCTTGCTCAGGAAGACAGACATGAGCTCCCTGAAAGAGGCTAGTGGTAGCAATAAAAAGCTTTCAATAGGAAGGAAGCAAATGACTTAGGTAAAGTATTTGGATAATCTGTCAAATAACAAATCAGAGGAAATTGTGGACGGGCCAGGAAAAAGGTTAGCCGAAAAGACCTTCAAAGTAGATGTAAACAACCCGATTGGAGTAAGTGAACTTGTGGGTCTGCGTTGCCATGAGCTGGATGTCTGATGAATGTGAGAAAATGGACAGTGTCAGAATTAAAAAGACCCAGGGAAATTGTGCTTTCGATAGCCTTTGGTCATTTTGTAGCCTTTAAATTTACACACAGGGAAGGTTGGCTGTAGAGAAACTAACTAGAGATGTCTGGAGCAGCTTTACCCTGAAACTTGCAGCTAGAACAGACACATATTGACGGTAGCCTAGCCACATACGGGGATGGGAAACCAGGTTTACTGTGTGGCAGTTCTGCCAGTGAATACCTCCCAATATCTTGATCTGAAAGGGTTTTATGCTGCAGTTTAAAAAATACGTATTTGCTTTAGTTCAGCTTGAAAGTACACCAGTTAGCCACTTTAAATAAAGGTTTGGTTTAAAAAGGTGAAGTCAAAACAAAACACTGTAATTGCTGTATCTGTCAGGGTGGGTGGTTTTGTTCATAGTCCGTGAGCATAGAGACCTTTAACACCAAGCTCTGTGCCAAGGGGACCTGGCAGAGAAGAGACAGAGGGAAACCAGGGCACTTGCTTGTCAAAATGTTCACTCAGGAAAAAGTTTAATAACTAAGAGAAAGCATTCCTGGATCTTTTCAGATCCCAGAGTCTCTAATTCATTTTTATTATGAAAACAACTATCGATAATATGTATGTTAATGTAATTATGCTGCTTGTGTTTTAAAAAAGATTTTAAATGAGTGGTTTTTCCACTTCGGATGCTTTATTTTGGTCCCCAAATTTTATGCCAACCTGCTTCCCCAGGTATTCACAAATGTCTCTCCCCCTGCTGGACAGGAAGCTCCTTGGTGGTAAATTTCTATCCTTATAAACCTTGAGATGCTTTGCACCCTCCCTTCCCTGGAAATCAACCATGAGTGTCTTTGGACAGTGCTTTGATGCTGCCAGGCCTAGAGGCATTATTTTGGTGTGAGAAATTGCTGGAAGGCAGCAAGAATCTCAAATAGCAAAAATAAACTGTTATCTCAAATTATCACTTAGTTATTATGCTAGTTACACTAGAACTCTTGAAGCACTTGCAAGAAATTATAAGGAAAATGCAAAAGTAACCAAGTCTTCAGGGGAACATGCCAAGGTACAGATGCAAAGAAGCCCTTCTTTGTTTACTGCCCCACCACCATTGCTTAAGACATCTGGTAAAATATGCCACAACCTGGAAACGGTCAGCTCCACGGTCTGTGTGCTTTGGAAAGCACTCTATTAACACCACTGTCTCTAGAACATCAAGGAAATAAATACATTTCAAAAACAGCCCACAAGTAAATACAGTCATGTACTCTTTTGACTGCTTGAATCATTTTCAACTAGGAAACATAATCAACGGACGCCAATAGGGAAAATTGCCCTGTGTTCCGAAACGGCATAAATCAGATCACGCCCGAATCTGAAGAGTTTGAATGACTTTCAGACCTCCAGCTGATGCTGATGATTCTAGAGGAAGCCAGAGCCATCTGGAAGCCCAAAGACAATTCTACCAGGTAAACAGAACCAGTAGAGTTAATTATAGCAGTAAAGAGAGCTCAGAGCACCTGCCTTGCAGGAGCCAAGATGAAGGGTGCTTACCCTCTCACACTGATGTCTAGTAAACCTGGCTGTGTGGCTGTTGCCATAGGCATGACAGTAATTTTATTTTCTCTGTCTGTAGTCAGAGTGACTGTTTAAACAATATTTGGAGGAGAACTGGTAAAGTCAGAAAGTTCTTTCAATATTTTGTGTTTAATTTTCCTTGACTGGGAAGCTCCCTGGTCCCCAATACCCGCCACCTACCTAACCTCAGGTAAAGCCTCAGGATTGCTTGAGTCTGGCTCCTTTTAGCCTTGCTATCCTCTTATGCTCCCTGAGTGGCCTGGAAGCACTGTGTTCATGTCACTCCCCCAGCAAGAAACGACATAAACTATTGCCTAGTGTAGTGATTTTCAAGTGTGGTCCTTGGGACCAGCAGCATCAACATCACCTGGAAACTTCTTAAAAATACAAATTCTTTTTTTCTTTTTTTGTGGTTTTTGGCCAGGGCTGGGTTTGAACACGCCACTTCCGGCATATGGGGCTGGCACCCTACTCCTTTGAGCCACAGGTGCTGCCCCAAAATGCAAATTCTTTGTCCTCACATCAGACCTACTGAATCAGAAGCTCTGGAGCTGGCCCGCAGCAGCTGTGGCTTAACAAGCCCTCCAAGTGGTTCTGATTTATACTAAGACCAAGACCCACTGGCCTGTTGCATCAAGTGGACTCTCTTTTTCTCTTCTTCAGGCTCTTTTTGTTTTCAGATAGAGTCTCACTTTGTTGCCCTTGATAGAGTGCCATGGCATCACAGCTCACAGCAACCTTAAACCCTCGGGCTTAAGCGATCCTCTTGCCTCAGTCTCTCTAGTAGCTAGGACTACAGGTATTGGCCATACACCCAGCTTTTGTATTTTTAGTAGAGACAGCATCTTGCTCTTGCTCAGGGTGGTCTTGAACTCCTGTACTCAAGCAATCCACCTGCCTGGGCCAAAAAGAGTGCTAGGATTACAGGAGTGAGCCACCACACCTGGTCTATTCTTCAGGCTCTTAATTACCGCTGGTCTATCCACACAGTTCTGCTGGTATTTACTAAGCCTTTATTCTGGGTTGGGGATTTATATTTGCTCTCTGGTTAGCTTGACCCCTAAATTCATCAAACTTTGCATTGCACAGTAACTTTTTAACTTATTGACAATATTAAGGAATAAGGTGTTTCATGGGAGTGGAAATTCCATACATATATACCAAGACATTCTCTTATATGCCCCCAAATTAAAAACTGGTCAAGATTTTTGCATGAAGCATTCTTGTATCGATTGTTCTTTCTGCATAAAAAATTTATAACCCCTACCCCCAGATCAGCAGCTTAAAATATTTACTATCTTATAGTTTCTGCAGACCAGGGACACAAGGACAGCTTAGCTGAGTCTCTGATAAGTCCTAATCAGAGTGTCATCTGGTGCTGTTGGTGCTTCCGCTTCCAGCACTTACACACAGGTTGTTGGCAGGGTTCATTTCCCTGGAGGTTGTTGGCCCGAGGCCCTCAGTTCCCCACCAGATGTTGGCCAGAGGCCTCCCTCAGTCCTGTCCGTAGGCAGCTCACATTGGCAGCAGGCTTCCCTCAGGGAGCCAGTGAGAGAAAGCAAGAGGGGGCTAGCAAGACAGAAGCCAGCCTTTCTGTGACCTCACCTTGGAAGTGATACCCCACCATCTTCGCTGTATTATTGTTGTTAGAAGCAAGACCAACTAGATCCACCTGGTTCATTCTTTTAGTATTGGGACCTGCTCCTAAGTTTCTATGCCAAATATCTATACCTATACCAGAAAAAATAATTTTGAATTCTCCACTATCCATTCCTTATTTTTTTTTAAACTCTCAAAGGTATGGTAACATGGCAGGCCTGTGGACCACCATTTCAGCAACCACAAACCAGAGCTGTGGTTCTTGAAACTTCAGTGTCCCTAAGAATTACGTGGAACCTGTTGACAATGCATACTCCCAGCCTTTAACTGAAAGTCTGGTTCAGAAGGGAGTGGGAGGTGGACTGATGACCTCTTAGGCACTACTCTCCGCCCTCACCTCCTCCTCCAGCTGTTGCTGCAGATTCCAGGTCCCCAGCCTCCACAGGACCATGCAGGAGTGACCTTGAGCCCAGCCCGTATACCTGTACCTCTTATTTTTTTTTTGCTCCAGAGTGTTTCTGAACACCACTGTGAGGAATGCCTGCAGGAACTCTTGGTATCTGCCTACCCATAAAACTTTATGTTGCATTCCCATGTGTTCCTTACAGCTAATTCTTTGTTTGGGTAGTGATTTTGGTAAACATTTTTATCAGACTTTATGCAAATTTTTAGATTGCTAGCATTCATGTGACAAAGGATGCCCACACTTCAGAAGCCTCCCACAATCCTAGGGCCCTCTACATCCTTGCATGACAACCACCCTGCTTGGATTTTTCCTTTTTTTTTCTCTTCTCTTCCAACATTTACCTCTTTAGCTATTTCATCATGTGGTTTTGTTTATAAATCTCCTTAAATCTTATAAGAAAGGAATAAAATAGAAAATCATTTAAAATAAATGGGATGCTTTTATGTTTATTCAAAATAAAGCCTGAGGTTGATATTATAGGTGGGATTTAATAAATTATAAAAAGTGTGGCACTTAACCAATCAAAGCCATGACACATAAAGGTTAGAGAGTTGTATTGGAGATCATTTGTATGCCAAACAATATTTGCTATATAAAAAGTTTCATGCCCCAAATTTTCTTTTAGTAATGATTTTCCTTGGTAAATGTTTATCTTTTTTTTTTTTTTTTTGAGACACAGTCTCACTTTGTTGGCCTTGGTAGATTGCCGTGGTTTCATAGCTCACAGAAACCTCAAACTCTCGAGTTCAAATGATGTCCTTGCCTCAGCCTCCCGAGTAGCTGACACTACAGGTGCCCACCACAACACCTGGCTATTTTTTAGGGATGGGGTCTCACTCTTGCTCAGGGTGGTCTCCAATTCCTGAGCTCAGGCAATCCACCAGCCTCAGCCTCCCAGAGTGCTGGGATCACAGGCATGAGCGACCATGACCAGCAAAAGTTTGTTTTACAGATCTTCAGAATCATACTTCTTAGTGAAGCTTGGCCCACCTGTGTAGTAGATACTGCTAATTCTCTAGCCACTACTCATCCTCACTCTTTGTTTATATCATCTTGGGTTTTGGGTTTCCTATGTGCCCAGCAGGAAAATGTCAGTGTAGTCCAGTTCTGACTAATGAGTTGTAAGTGAAAATGGCTGGATGAGGCAGATTAAGTTGGCAGTGAGCTTTACTCCCAAACCTTTACCTCTCTGCCTCAAACATTGATGCAATGTTTTGGGAGGAATTTGCATCTGCCATCTTGCAACCAAGAAGCCACAGGGGGAGGAACAAAGTTTGTGGTAAATGGGGCTGAGAGCAGCCTGCCCTGCAGGCACTGTGCTGCCAGACTAGCCCAGGAACAATAAGCCCCTTATTCTTTCAGCCACATTTACTTGATATTTTTGCACTACATGTAACCAAACGTGTTTTCTCATATAAGCCTCCTCACCTTCCCCCCATCTGTGGACACTTGTGTATGCCCTGCTGGACCCTCAATCCTTTTATTTAAGATTTTCTAAAGCTCCTCTTTAAGATTACCCACTTTCATAGTATTTCTTTATATTTTGAAGAAGAAACAAAAAAGCCAACTGCAGTAGTTCATACCCGTATTCCTAGCACTCCGAGAGATCACGGTGGGAAGATCACTTGAGGTCAGGTGTTTGAGAGCAGTCTGAGCCAGAGTGAGACTTCCATCTCTATGAAAAACAGAAGCATTAACTGGGCATGGTGGTGTGCACTTTTAGTCCCAGCCACTTGGGAGGCTGAGATAGGAGGATAGCTTGACCCAGGAATTGGAGGTTGCAATGAGTTAGATGATGCCACTGCACTATAGTGGTGGTGACAGAGCAAGACTCTGTCCTTAAAAAAAAAAAAGAAGCAACAAATTTATCCACAGGTAAATCTTGCATTAAAAAAAATTCAGGGGCTCGGCACCTGTGGCTCAATGGGCTAAGGCGCCAGTTACGTACACCTGAGCTGGCAGGTTCGAATCCAGCCCAGTCCCACCAAACAACAATGATGGCTACAACCAAAAAATGGCCGGGCGTTGTGGCAGGTGCCTATAGTCCTAGCTACCTGGGAGGCGGAGGCAAGAGACTCGCTTGAGCCCAGGAATTGGAGGTTGCTGTGAGCTGTGATGTCATAGCACTCTATCCAGGGTGACTGCTTGAGGCTCTGTCTCAAAATAAATAAATAAATAAATAAATAAATAAATAAATAAATAAATAAATAAATAAATAAAATTTAAAAAATTCAGGAAGAAAAAATGTAATTTGTCACAAAAATGACCTGGCATTTTATCATTTTTCCAATTGAAGCAAACCTTAGTGATCACAGAGTAACTGAATACTATATCGCTACCTAAAGAAACCAATTTATTTGCTTATTGATTATACGTCTCCCTCTAGGACAAAGCTCTACAAGGAAAGGGACGTTGTCACATTCTTCCACTACACTGTCATCTTCTAAAACAGTGCCTGCCACATAAGCATATAAATGTCTAATCAATGAACGAATATGAAATGAAATATACCTAATTTATCTAATGGACAAGGAAATTGAATCTCAGAGAGATTATAGTTTACCCAGCACCATAAATCCATCCTGCCGTTTGTGACCTATAAAGATGGCTATGCCACTGGTTCAGCGTAAGGGTAGCAAAATGGAGACTAGAGCCAGGGTTTTCTGATAATTGCCTAGGGCTCTTTTCATTGTAATACACTGATAACTGGTTATGAATCAGATTGCAAAAGGATTCTTTAAAGAAATAATTTCCCGTACATTATGGTGTGAACTCCAGTATATTTAAAATCGGGTTCAGTGAATAAAAATCTCATTTATACTCAACTTTCCAGAAGGGAGAAGGAAAGGAAATTAAAATTACTTGAGAGGGAGCTAGTCACTTAACTTGTGTTCTTACACCAAATCCTCATGATAGTTCCATTTCACAGATGACAAAACAGCGTGTGTGGGCTAGGGAGGCTTGCTTGAGGCTTCCCAGCTACTAAATGGCAAGACTAGGTATGTCTCTACTTAAAACCTGTGCTCTTCTTAATGGACCAAATGCTACTTTACTGATTATAATTTGTAAAGAACTTGATAAATGTAAATTATTATATTGCCTACAATTTGCGTTAAACTGACATCATGAACTTCAGAAACACAGTGATATTTATATCTAATAAAGAACATTCCTGCCACCTTTAAAATGGATCCACATTTTTAAATGCAGACAGCTGCTCCTGTTAGGCAATTTTCCGAGTTAGAACATGAAGCATTACAAGGCAAGACATTTGAAAATTTTCTCTGGTTCTTGTGCGTGCATGAAATCTACAATTTCTTGACCACGTAAGATTTGTACAGTCTGTACACTTGGGTTACTTAGCTAGTGGTTTAGGAAAAAAGAAGAAGTGTGAATTCAGAAAAGCAGCTGCTCCTAAGTGGAATGATATCACACAGTCCCAAAATAAAGCTTGGTCCAAGATTGCTTATTCTCCTGTGAATTTGTTGGTACTTCTTGAAACTTCCTCACTTTGCAATATATTAAATCACCTCTCTATTTCTGTAACATTAGGCTATCAGTGGTTTTAAACCTATTTGTAGAAGTCATGACTCTTTTTCAAAAGACATCTTATAGAACATTAATATGTAAATCAGGCAAGAGAAAAAAATAGTTTTCTCCAGCAGTGGGAACCTGGGGGCACATGAGCATTGCTCCAGCTTGGGCCTAGACAGGAGCTGAGGAGGCTCTTGCGCAGAATCCCTGCCTGAGACAATCCCCAAACTCACTTGCAAGTCTACAATTTTATGAACCGATAGGTCTATTGGGTATGTGTTGGTTTATTTTATTGCCATGAAAACCAGTCACATTCGACAAGAGGAGAATAACAATAACGGTCTCTCTCTGAGAACATCTGGTCTGGAAATTAGAATTTTTGTTCTAGTCCCTGCTCTGCCACTATTTAGGTCTGTTACCTTGGATGCCATTTGCCCATCTATGAAATAAAGATAAAGGATTCCCTACCTACTTTATTTTATTTTATTTTATTTTATTAATTAATTAATTAATCAATTAATTTTTTTTGTAGAGACAGAGTCTCACTTTGTCACCCTCGGTAGAGTGCCGTGGCATCACACAGTTCACAGCAACCTCCGACTCCTGGGCTTAGGTGATTCTCTTGCCTCAGCCTCCCGAGGAGCTGGGACCACAGGCGCCCACCACAACGCCCGGCTATTTTTCTGTTGCAGTTTGGCGGGGGCTGGGCTTGAACCCGCCACTGTCAGTATAGGGGGCTGGCGCCTTACTGACTGAGCCACAGGCGCCGCCCTATTTATTTATTTTTTGAAACAGAGTCTCATTCTGTTACTCAGGCTAGAGTGCCATGTCAGCAGCCTAGCTCACAGCAACCTCAAACTCTTGGGCTCAGGTGACTCTCTTGCCTCAGTCTCCCTAGTATCTGGGACTACAGCTGCTCACCACAATGCCTGGCTAGTTTTTGTATTTTTAGTAGAGATAGGGGTCTCACTCTTGCTCAGGTTGGTCTTGAATTCTTTTTTTTGAGACAGAGCCTCAAGCTGTCACCCTGGATAGAGTGCTGTGATATCACAGCTCACAGCAACCTCCAATTCCTGAGCTCAAGCAAGTCTCCTGCCTCTGCCTCCCAAGTAGCTGGGACTACAGTCGCCCGCCACAACATCCGGCCATTTTTTTTAGGTTGCAGTCACCATTGTCGTTTGGCGGGCCTGGGCTGGATTCAAACCTGCCAGCTCAGGTGTACGTGGCTGGCGCCTTAGCCCGTTGATCCACAGGCGCCGAGCCTGGTCTTGAATTCTTGACTTCAAGCAATCTACCTGCCTTGGCCTCCCAGAATGCTAGGATTATAGGCATGAACCACTGCACCCAGCCCTACCTACATTATTTACATTTATTTATTTATTTATTGTAGTGATTTGTTTTTCTGTTTGATTTTGTTGAACAGAAAACAAGCCTTTATAATATGGCAATACCTGTTAAAGTTTGACATTTGCATACTTTTTATTTATTTATTTTTAATTCTTTATTAAATCATAACTGTGTACATTAATGCATTTATGGGGTACAATGTGCTGATTTGATATACAGTGTGGAATGCTTACATCTAACTGATTAACAGGTTAAACATTTCCTTTGACAAAAATTTAATTAGAATACAATTGTAAAATACTGCCTTCAGGAAGATGTATAGTAAGAGTGTCGATATTGGTTTTTTATTCCAAAGTTGCTAGTGTACCATTACTACCTCTGTTCATAATTATAGAAAAATGAAAAGCTTAGAATACAACAGAAGCTCCATCGTTGACCACTCCCTACATTGACCACCTCCTTAAGTTAACTCAATTTTCATAGACCCGACCTGCACCACGTGTACATATTAGTACAGTAGGTCCGGTTCCTTACGTTGAGCATCTCCATATGTTGACCAGATTGTTACAGTCCCTTGGGTGGTCAGCTTACAGATATTTTACTGTATTAAATTCTATTAATGTCTGGGTATAGGGGTAGGTATTCTTTTTCATTTGCGCATAGTTATAAAATTTTTCCAGAAGTAGGTGGGTGGGATTCCTTCTTTTTTAAAACTTGATAAAGTGGATATACAGTAGAACTTCTGTAAGTTAACCACCTGAGGAACTGTAACAAACTGTTTAACATATAGAGGTAGTCAACATAAGGAAGCAGGCCTACTGTACGGTTACATACGTGTGGTGTACATAAAGAACTTCCATTGAGTACATGTGGTACATGTCTGGTCTATGAAAATGAAGTCAACTTAAGGCGGTGGTCAGTGTAGGGAGGTGATCAACTATGGAAGTTATACTGTATTTTATTTAAAATAATACATGATCCTTACTAAAACACAGAAAATTTTAAAAATTCCACCATTTGGACCCACAACAAATGTCATTGTTGAAGATCTGTCAAAACATTCTATGTGTATCTAAGATATAGACAGAAAGATGAGGAGGTAGGTTGATAGACATAGAGTAAGAAAGAGACAGATTAGTAGACAAAAATGAGAATCTTACTCTACATGCTATTTTAAAACAAAATATAGTAACTTCAATTATGCTTTCACTTAACAAAGGTAAGAGAAATTGAAGTAAAACTATGACAATTACTGCACTTAAGAAAAATGCTTCTTTGCAATGGAAGTTATTAGTTTCTAAATTTTTTTTCAACAAATAATTGTAAAAAATGCTAGAAATCATGTTAAAAATTTTTTATTCCATTTTTTACTGTATTTATTGACCCAATGTGATACAAGATGAGAAAACAGCATATTTACCATTCCATCATCCTCTTGATTTTCATCATTTACATTCTGTCTATAACCATAATACTTATAGTTATTTAATCTTAGTTTTATATTAAGTGAATTATTTTTCAGCATTAATATTTCTTTAGTGGCTTTTACATTTCGATTCTTATATGATTTTGATTTGACTTTTTTCGGCTGAGTTTTATCACCTAATTTTTCCTCCCAAGCCTAAGGACTATTTTTTATAGACATATAATATTTTAGATGGCATCTGCTATCATCATCACTTAAAGTTTGACTGATTATAAAGAGCCTTCTTCCTCCAACACATATCCACATAAGAGATTTTAACAAGTTGAACATTTATGATTCTCTCGTATGATGGAAATCCTGAACTTGCCTGATGCCCCCTTGAATTCATCAGGGACCTGTAGCCTTTTTTGGCTTGCTGTGCTACCAATTCTTAGAGAATGGTCTGGTCCTCACAGTTCAGAAGCCTACTTAAATGCCAGTCATCAGGCGTTGCCCGTAGCTCAGCAATTAGGGTGCTGTCCACATACACCTACACTGGCGGGTTTGAACTAGGCCTAGGTCAGCTAAAACAACAATCACAACTGCAACCAAAAACTAGCCAGGTGTTGTGGCGGGTGCCTATAGTCCCAGCTACTTGGGAGGCTGAGGCAAGAGAATCGCTTAAGCCCAAGTGTTTGTGGTTGCTGTGAGTTGTGACACCACATCACTCTACCCAGGGCGACAGCTTAAGACTCTGTCTCAAGAAAAAAAAACAAACAAAATGTCAGCCATCATGCCCATAATTTAGGCAGCAGGATGAAGGAAAAAATAAAGAAGGGTAGGCACCACCTTTAAGGAGATGACTCTGAAGTGACACCGAACATTTCTGTTCGTATGTCATTGGTCAAAACTTAATTACATGTCTATGGGATACATAGTTTTTTAGCTGATGGCAATTGTCTAACTAGAATCTAGGTTCTTTCTGTCAAAAAGGAAGAAGAGAATGGATTTGGAGAGATTTACCTTTTGCCTACCACATCTGGTTATGGAGTTTGGGGTCATATTTTCATGCTCTAAAAAGTGTAGTAGTCATCTTTAAACATTTCAATCTCATTGTGGAAATGTCTGAAGTCAATTTAATTCTTTCCTCCTTATAAGCAATTCACCTTTTCTGCTTGGATGAATTCATTATCTTTGAAGATGAGTAGTTTCTTCCAGATGTATCTTGGGTTCATCTTCCTATATCATTTTTTCCTAATATACTGTATATCTTTTTTAATCTATGAAGTCTTTATTTCAGAAAAAATTTCATCTACTATATCTTTAAGTATTATTTCTGTCACATCTCTATTTTTCAAGAAATTAAATCTCTTTTGTATACCTTAATTATACATTTCTGTATTTTTGTTCTTTCATTCTGTCTCTCTAGCCTATCCCTCATGTCTTAACATGCTTTTTGATCATACTTTCTCCCTATTTTTGGTTGTTTTGAATATAGCATTCACTTACGAGATTTTTTATTTTCTCTTTCATTTCTTTCTCTACCATCAGCATTTATCTTCTTCTGTACTTTTGTACTTTTAAAAATCTCTGTAGTATTCTTGGGATCTATTTGCATTTGTATTTTTTATTTTTTTGAGATGAGTCTCACTATGTCACCCTCAGTGCCGTGTCGTCACAGCTCGCAGCAACCTCAAACTCTTGGAATTAAGCAAATCTCTTGCCTCAGCCTCCCAAGTATACAGGTGCCTGCCATAATGTCCGGCTATTTTTTTTTATTGTTGTTGTTGTTGTAGTTGTCATTGTTGTTTAGCAGGCCTTGGTGGAGTTCGAACCCACCAGCCCTGGTATATGTGGCCGGTGCCCTAACCACTGAGCAATGGGCGCAGAGCCAGAGATCTATTTTTAGAGCAAAATGTCTAACACACTTTGTTCTTCTGATCATTTAAATGTTTATTTGCTCAGTTATTTTAAAATAATGTAATAAACATTTGAAAATTCAACATGAAAACTAGCTTCTTGACAATAGTCTATATCTAACTATATGGCTCCCTCATTGTACCCCAGCGCCACTCCACATCCAAAAGAAGCATTGTCCTAAATCCTGTGTTCATTATTCCTTTGACTTTTTTTCTTTCTTTTGAGACAGAGCCTGAAGCTGTCACCCTGGGTAGAGTGCATCACAGCTTACGGCAACCTCTAACTCCTGGAATTAAGCAATTCTCTTGCCTCAGACTCCCAAGTAGTTGGGACTACAGGCGCCCACTGCAACACCTGGCCATTTTTTGGTCATGGATGTCATGGCTGTTTGGTGGGCCTGAGCTGGTTTTGAACCCGCCAGCTCTAGTGTTTGTGGCTGGTGCCTTAGCCGCTTGAGCTACAGGCACTGAGCCGTTTCCTTTGATTTTTTTATATTGTATTATCACATCAATATGCA
>CAUYRH010025971.1:0-67242 GCA_963574655.1 Perodicticus potto
TTGCTGGTGGGAATGCAAACTAATATATTCCTTTTGGAAGGATGTTTGGAGAATACTTAGAGATCTAAAAATAGATCTGCCATTCGATCCTATAATTCCTTTACTAGGTATATATCCAGAAGACCAAAAAATCACATTACAATAAAGATATCTGTACCAGAATGTTTATTGCAGCCCAATTCATAATTGCTAAGTCGTGGAAGAAGCCCAAGTGCCCATTGACCCATGAATGGATTAGTAAATTTTGGTACATGTACACCATGGAATACTATGCAGCCTTAAAGAAAGATGGAGACTTTACCTCTTTTGTGTTTACATGGATGGAGCTGGAACATATTCTTCTTAGCAAAGTATCTCAAGAATGGAAGAAAAAGTATCTAATGTACCCAGCCCTACTATGAAGCTAATCTATAGCTTTCATATGAAGGCTAAAACCCAGTTATAGCACAAGAAATGGGGAAACGGGCAAGGGAGGAGAGGGGAGGGGGGAGGATGGGTGGAAGAAGGGTGATTGGTGGGATCACACTTACAGTGCATCTTACAAGGGTACAAGTGAAAATTACTAAAAGTAGAATATAAATGTCTTCATATAGTGATTAAAGGGCCATGACGGCTATGTTAAATAGTTTAATGAAAATATTTTAGATTGTATATAAAAAGTCAGCACATTGTGCCCCATGATTGCACCAATGTACACAATTATGATTTAATAAAAATTAAAAAAAAAAGAAGTATTCCCCATGCTTCTATCTTCTGAAAGAGATTGCAGAGTATCCCTTCTTAAAGATTTGGTAGAATTCACCAGTGGACCCACCTGGTACTGGCGATTTCTGTTTTGAAATGTAAGTGATTATCTATTGTATTTCTTTAATAGACACAGGCCTATTCATATTGCCTAGCTCTTGCCTAAGTTTTGCCAGATTGTGTCCCTCAAGGAATTTCTTCACTTTATGTAGGTTATCAAATTTGTGGCCATGGAGATGCTTGCGGTATTCCTTTATTGCTTATGTCATGCCCATGGGATCTCTAATGTTCTCTTTCATTTCCTAGATTGGAAATTTGTGTCTTCTTTCTTTCTTTCTTTTTTTTTTTTTTTGAGTTAGCCTTATTGATTTCCTATTTTCAATTTGCTTGATTTCTGCTTCCTTCTAATTGCTTTGGATTTAATTTGCTCTTCTTTTTCTTGTTTTCTAAAGTGAAGACTTAAATTATTCATTAAGGATATTTCTTTTTCTCTAATATATGATTAAATGCTATCAGATTCCCTCTGAGTACTGCTTTTACTGCATCTCACAAATTTTGATAAGTTGTCTTTTCATTTTTATTAGTTAGAAATTCTTTTTAATTTTTCTTGAGATTTTCCCTTTGATTTATGCTTTATTTAGAAATACACTATTTAATCTCTATTAATTTGAAGTTTTCCAAATGTCTCTTTGTGATTGATTTATAGGTGAATTCCATAGCAATCTGAGGGCAGTCATTGTATGATTTTTATTCTTTTTAATTTGTTAACATGTGTTTTATGGCTCAGAATGTGGTCTGTAGTGGTGAAGGCTCCATGTGAAGTTGGGAAGAATGTGTCTTCTGCTGCTAGTGGATAAAGTAGTCTACAGGTGAGCATTGTATCCAGTTCATTGATGCTGATATTGAGTTTAACTATGTCTTTAATTTTTCTGCCTGCTGGATGGGTCCATTTCCGAAAGAGGAGCATTGAAATCTTCAACTATTATAGTAAATTCATTGTGTATTTCTCTTTGCATTTCTACAAGCTATTATCTTAAACATTTTTTTTTTTTTGCAGTTTTTGGCCAGGGCTGGGTTTGAACCTGCCACCTCCAGCATATGGGGCCAGTCCCCTACTCCTTTGAGCCACAGGTGCCACCCTATCTTAAACATTTTGATGTATATTTCAAAATGGTTCCTTTTCTTGTACCCTTGCTAAAAGCATGGGTAGATTTTCATTGACATTTTCTCTGAGAATCTGGTCAAGCTCCTAAAGATAAAACTCACAAAAGTGCGGCTCGGTGCCTGTGGCTCAACAGGCTAAGGCGCCAGCCACATACACCTGAGCTGGCAGGTTTGAATCCAGCCCGAACTCCCCAAACAACAATGGTGGCTGCAACCAAAAATGGCTGGGCGTTGTGGTGGGCGCCTGTAGTCCCAGCTACTTGGGAGGTGGAAGCAGGAGACTTGCTTGAGCCCAGGAATTGGAGGTTGCTGTGAGCTGTGATGCCACAGCACTCTATCCAGGGTGACAGCTTGAGGCTCTGTCTCAAAAAAAAAAAACAAAAAAAAAACTCACAAAAGTGCAGAGACACCCTATGACTGGATTCCCCCAGGGTTCTTAGCTCTCAGGCTTGTCCTCCATACTGAGTTGCCAGCATTTCATCTATTGCAGTTAAGGTCTCCCTACCCTGGCAGTGGTTCCCTGGGGTTTATTCTCATAAGTTTTTGCTCCTGTTGATTGCTTCCCTGTGTATCCTCTGCCTGTCTCTCCAGTTTTGAGGGTGGCAGTTTCCCCTGTAACCTCACTTCCCAATGGATCTAAGAAGAGTTGGGATTTTTTAGTTTTTTCATCTTTTTACTTGTCATTAGGATAAATCGATGAATTCCATCTTTGTTACATGTGGAGCTAGAAACCAAACCGACAACTCATTGTTAACTTTCATACTTTCAGTGTGCTCAGTGAAAACGCTGTTAATCTTTCTAAGAGATCTCACCCTTGGTCTATGGAACGAATTGGTCAAATACCAGTCAAATTTTACTCTCAGATTGACTTTGAATGTTTCTCTTAAATTTCCATAGTTCTTTCTTACAAAACAACACAAACTTTGGGTCCTTGAGTTATTTTGGTTCTTAATATTTTAGGTTCCCAGACTCTGAGAATATTACCAATTCACAGAATTCAGTTCTAGAATAAAGCATGAGCAGCAGAACAGCAGAAACAACAAAGCTTATTGCAGTTTCAGGAGATTCATGGGTCATGGGTTTAAACATCTTATTCTACATTTTCTTGGCCATTAAACATTTCTATAGATGTCTGAGATAACCTACTTTTATCTAAGTATGTTATGGAGAAAAATGTTGATTTCATAGGTGATTTTAAACATTCTCCTCTCCCTTGTATTGTAGTTATTACATTGATCTCTTTTCTGTAGGCCTCTCAGATCCTGTACAAGTCCTTTTAAGTTAGGTAATTCCAAGACCACATTGATTGAAGGCACTGTCATCTGTAGAAAAATTACACTCACAGGAAGAAGTAAGAAACCAAAGAGAAAAGAAGGATAAAAAAGAAATAAAAATATTTCAACATATACCATCTGCATCACTATGATATGCAAGGAATGATGTTTGGGAAGGCAGTAGTCTCCAAGTCTCCTGTAGTTTTGACACACACTTTGTTCTTTGTAATGGGAGAAGATCTGTTTACTTCCAATAACAAGAAAGATAAAATAGATGGATTGATAATGTGGATCTGAGTAATACGCTGCACTAATAGGTTAAAGCCTGCTCAAGTTCCATGTTTTTGTTTTGCTTTTTAAATATTAGATCATATCAATTCTATATGAACAGAAATATGAGTATATTGGAACTCTATTATATCTTTTTCTTATTTAAGTGAAAGATAACAGAAGCATGGCAATATTCATCAATCAGATAACTTTTTTATTTTTTAATTTATTGTTGGGGATTCCCTGAGGGTACAAGAAACCAGGTTACAGTGATTGCATTTGTTAGGTAAAGACCCACTTACAATCGTGTCTTGCCCCCAAAAGATGTGGCACACACAAAGACCCCACCCCCTTGTCCCTTTCCTCTCTCTGCTCTTCCTTTCCCCACCCGATCAGATAACTTTTAAAAGCCTTAATATTAAAGAACAAATTTTCATTTGGTTTACTAAGTTATCGTATATAATGCACAATCATGTTTAAAAATTTCTTAGAAGAACTTTGTAATATTGAAAGGAATATCTAAAGGGAAAAATATACCTAAATAAAACTTCTCAGTTCAAGTTGCCCCACATGCTTCAAAAAAGTAGGAGAATAAGTTGTTACAGTTTTACTGAATGAAAAAAAATGTATTTTCCCTTTGTTGTCATCTTCCACTAAAATCAGGATTTCTCTAAGCAATGGTTATCATAATATGGGTGAACACATCTGTGCTTCATGGCTTATGACACCCTAGAGTGTGTTTATTTCCACTCTGCTTTTATGGCTCACAGCACTCCAGGGTGCTGCAAGCTCCTAATGGCTCCAGAAAGCACCACTAGTAATTTTTTTGCCACTTAAGACAGTTACTATCCCAGATGATGATTACAAGTTGAATAGTATTCTGTTCTTTCTCTACATTGCTTACCCCAGATCATTTAGTTATCGTATGTAGTATCTCAATCCTAGGAGATGTATTTTCTCATCAGAATGATGACAAGTTTTATATATGTAAATACTTATAGTCCATATTCAAATTTTATAGTTTGTAGGCTGGGTGCCAAGACCTAAAGACAAAAGATCATGAAAAACAATAGGGCTCTCAAGATTTCAATGGAAGTGGCAAAGATGCATAGTAGGTAATGACAATAAAAAAGCATTCTTAGAATAAGAAAGAGAGCATCCACTCAAATGAGTATTTGAGATTGATATCATAACAGATTATGGCTTTCATGTTTTAATTTTATTGCGCAACTCTCAGTTGTCTCTGTAAGTCAACTTTAATGGGCCACCCTGTGACACCCTGTATATAAAATTACATTTTACCATGTTATGCACTTAAACAGGTATAATTATTATTTTTCTAGGGAGTAGTTCTAATTTTATAGTAGTGGAATAGTCGTATACTGTAATGACATCCTATGAAACAAAAAGTATGCTTATTTACAACGTTGATTTAAGTTGACTTACCAAATTCCTATCTTTCAAAATGGTGATATCTCTAAGGCCCTAGAGATAACTGACTTGAAATCTTTAAGCCTTAGTGATGCAATCTTTAAGGTATTTAATTTTTTTTCTACTTACCAACTTAAAGAAAAAGATATCCAACTTTTCTGGAATCTCTGTCTTCTCTTCTGCAGTAATTGAAAAGGTTTTTAAATTTTACATTATTTAAGCTAAAAAATATTCATCTTAATCAACGTCCAGACAGCTTCTTTCTTATTTATTGGCACATATCAATGACTGATAAACATAAATTCTATACTAATAGGCATATTTTAGAAATATAATATTAATACCCTGAAATTTAAATGACCACAGAGCACAAATGCTTAGCTTTTCAGTCACTTTCTTATTTATCATAGTGCACACTAATTTAGGAATGTGAACAGGTGTGAAAGTTATGAATTTCCCTTATGGCATGGCAGGATTTATAGAGAATTAACTCAGTGGTTAGATTAAAGTTGATTATGGTAAAGAGTTCATCAAAAACCAGAACAATTTTATGCTTCTCTAAATTCACTATAGCACCAACTTTGGTATTGGGCATGTATTAGTAGTAAATACACAAGTATTAGTCTGATTGGCTGAAGGATTAGTTGAATGATGGAAACTGACTGTGCCTGAGAATATGTTAGCAAATAAGTGAATATCTATAAATGAACAGGAAATGTAACTGTTTAACTGAAAAGTGTTCTTGGAATCTATGCTATCTCCAGAGGCTTGTAGTCCACAGAGGTACAAGTTGGAAAACGGGGAAGTAAGTAGCCAAAGAGATCCCAGAGACTATTATGAATTCATGTCTGGAAATAATTTAATGGAAGGATCCTAGAATAATAATGTCCATTCACATATGTACCAAAGTATGTTCTTCACCTAATAGAGGTTAAATAAGAATTCAGAATGTGAACATCTTTCCAAAAGGAAAAAAAAAAAAAAAAGGCCTTAACTGCATATTTCATTGTTGCCGATCAACTAAAGCAGGGAATTCTTGGTAGCTTCCATATATAGAAAATTTAAAGCAAGATGGAGATTCAAATCCCATATATAGGGATAATTTCTCGGATTTAATTTATCCATAGGTCTAGTTACTTATTTCCATGAGCTTATCCCCTTTTCCCACCTCTTCTACTACCCTTTACTCCTCTTTCCTGGAGATTCATGGCAACACTCCCTTATACGTTATATATTAAGTCTCAAAAATACCCAGTCAGCAAGAAGAAGAAACAATAGTTACACAATGCGTGGACCCACAAATTATTTCCATAAGGAAAAAAGTGAGTAGCTGGTGTTAGAGAGTGGAAATGAAAGCTGAGTCAGACAGGGGACAGGTCAGGTACGTTTTCCACTCTGCTGACACGATCTGACCAGAGATTACACTGACCACTGCCCTCTACCCCTCACCCAGCAGAGAGCAGAGGCTCATGGCCAGGGTTTCCTACAGGTCTACAATAGCATAGACACTCTGAGACCCCAAGCTAAGCCTTTCCTTTCCCCAGGAGTTCAATACGCAAGGAAACCACCAAGTAGCTATCTGCAAATGAAATAAGAATGGAATAAATTTCTCATTAAGAATTTGTCTGAACTGATTTTTCTCAAAGAACGCTCAAGAGAGCTTCTCAATAGTACAGAGCCATATACATACTATGTATAAATAGAGCCTGAGTTGCTTAGTGGCACTTTTGCTAGAGCATTTTCCCTTTATGATCAATAAATTTCATAGAAGTGGGTATTTATACTTAAGGGACTTTTCCCACTGAGAGAAATTCTATTCTTATCGGCCCCTTTTATGTATGTACATAAAGAGAGATGTTTGTGAGTCTATAAAAAGTACCCTTGATCTTGTTTGATAGACTGTGCCCTCCTCAGAGTGAATAGGCTTTCAAGTGGGTGACTTTGTATTTGCAAATGAATGGCAATATGTGTGCCAAATCCCCTCCCCAGCCTCAAAAGTAACAGGATGAGAATTTTATTTCTGGAAGAGAATTTCAAAACAGGTCAGTTCTCATTTACTCCTCAGCGGGTGCTGCTGAAAAACTAGAAAAAGCAAGACATGGCCATTAAACACAGCAGACAAAACAATATGTACATCAATCAGTGCTTAGAAATAGGCTTTGAGATGTTATTTATTACCCGTTTTCATCAAATATGCATTACTCTAATGATCAGCATATTATGAAGACAGGCCTTTTAGAGACAAATTATATGATAGACTAAAAAAGATTATCATCTTCTTGGCAAGGAAGGGTAGTTTAATTTTTAAAAATCATATAATTGTTATGGAAAGAATCTGTATAAATCAAATATTTCACAGAGACAAGATTTTTATCAGTCACGGCAAGCCTCTCCAACTTTCGACACAAACCATATAAAGATACATAATAAAGTTAAAATTTAGACTTTTACAGTCAAAAGCACACTTTGTTACTGAAGTTATGCTCCATTTATTTGGAAGGCATTAGTGTGAATAGATTTAAAGTACTGATATGAAAGAGACTATCCTGTTTTCCAGGGCATTTATCGGTTGGCACCTGGAGGGTTGCAGTAGTTTTGCAAAGTCATACAGAAATCTAATGTATGTTCTTCTCTTCCTTCATTAGAGGAATTGACAGGTGAGGGGAACCCTCTGGTTATCTAACACCAGTACATGTCATTTTAACAAGTAATTCTCATAAGAGGTAGCCATAGGCAGCCTTGCCTCAAATTCTCAGTGCCACTCACAAGAGATGCTATATTTTTGTTACTTCTTTGTCCATTTAAATTATTAAATTAAAATCTCACACCTTGACCACTCTCTTCTGTTCTACATTCACTTTTTGTGCTTAATATTTTATGTGGCAAATGACAGCCTTCTGCATAGGCCAAGTATGTGATCCTGTTTAGTGTACTAACATTGATGGGCCATTTGTCCCATCAGATGGATTGTTGAGAACTAATCGATTCTGTGCTTTAGACTTGAGTCTTTACATTCTTGCTCAATAATGGGGTTTCTGACCCTTGAGTGAGCACACTGTATTCAAATGTAGGATAGGAAAACGCCTCTGTCTGGAATACACTGGAACAATTACCAAGAGTTCAAATGGGTTAATTTTGGTAGAGGAGGGGAGCAAATGGGAAGAAATTACTGACCTACGACTGAAACAAAACAAAACAGGAAAGCAATATAGAAAATTAGTACTGGAACAGGCAGTGAGCAAAGGAATTATTACAAAGGGACCAGAGAAGGAAAGTAGAAAGGAAATAAGAACAAAGGGGCTTGGCATGGCACCTGTAGCTCGGTGAGTAGGGCACCAGCCACATACACCGAAAGTGGCGGGTTCGAGCCCTGCCCAGTCCTGCTAAACAACAATGACAATTGCAACAAAAAAATAGCTGGGCATTGTGGTGGGTGCCTGGAGTCCCACCTACTCAGGAGGCTGAGGCAAGAGCATTGCTTAAGCCCAAGAGTTTGAGGTTGCTGTGAGCTGTGACATCACAGCACTCTACCGAGGGCAATGTAGTGAGACACTGTCTCAAAAAAAAAAAAAAGAGCAAAGGGGCTCATTCAGGGCCAATACTTCCCCACGCCTCCCCCCCACACTGTTTATATCCCTAATCATCAGAGAAATGCAAATCAAAACCACTCTGAGATATCACCTAAATCCAGTGAGACTAGCCCATATCACAAAATCCTGAAGTTGCAGATGTGGGCATGTATGTGGAGAGAAGGGGACACTTTTGTACTGGTGGTGAGATTGCAAATTAATACAACCTCTTTGCCAAGAAGTATGGAGAATCCTCAAAGAACTCAAATTAGACTTCCCATTTGATCTTGCAATCCCATTACTAGTTATCTACCCAGAAGAAAAAAAAAATCATTTCACCACAGGGACATTTGCATTAGAATGTTCATTGCAGCTCAATTGACAATCACCAAGTCATGAAAGCAACCCATGTATCCATCAATTTATGAATGGATTAACAAACTGTGGTACATGTATACCATGGAATGCTGTTCAGCCATAAAAAATGATAGAGACTTTACATCTTTTGTGTTTGTTTGGATGGAGTTGAAACACATTCTTCTTAGTAAAGTATTGTAAGAATGAAAAAGCAAGTATCCAATGTACTCAATACTAATATGAAACTAACAGATGAAGAACTACACACCCACATGAAAGAAAAACACAAGTACATTCTAGTGAAAGTGGGGAAGGAAAGGGAAAAGGGGAAGAGGGAGGGTGACTGGCTAGTTCTCACCTAACAGCACACACCCCTGGGTGAAGTTCTGAACTACAACCTGAACTTTACCCTAGAAACAAAAACAATGTAACCTAAACATTTAAACCCCATATCAATCTGAGATTTAAAAAAAGAAATAAGCTCAATCAGAAGATGTGAGGCTTTTTAAAACTATCACATTATATATATGTGAAATAAGAAAGAATAGGACTTTTGGCAAAAACAAGGTTGGTGGTTCTCTTCTCTTGTTTTTATTACAGGCGCATGCCTTGTTTTGTAATCCCAGATACTTTGACTAAGTGTCTTGGTGCTCCCAGTAAGAATCACATGTCAATAAATTAACTGTGCACCTGTCCAAAACCTATCTTCACAGTCCTTCTCTATTTATTTTTATCATAGTGTTCTTGTTACTTAATTCAGCCTTCCATGAAGCTCAAAGTAAATAGAAGAGATTGCTGAAATGAGGTTAGTTAGGTAACTTTTATGTAAAGACAATGTGCCAGAATTTTAGAGAAAAAGCCAAAATCAAAGGCTTTTTTTTTAAAGGAGAATAAAATGGAGGCTTGGATTTTGGGGACAGGAAAATTCTTTCCTTCTCAGAGGAAAAAGAAGAGAAAAAGTTGATGAAAGTGAAAAAAGACAAAAGACACTGAACGTCTCAGAAGGCCAAGGTAGGATCAATAAGAAACATACAAAATGTTTATAAATTAGCCATACAGTTCCAGGGATTTTTAGTAATTATATCAACAGACATAGCTAAATTCCAAGTTGTCCTGTGTCACAGGATTATTGAGCACACATCTGAGGATTTACATGGGTAAGTATATGTTATGACTTCTACTTACATGTAAAGTAAAATAACTAAAGAGCTATGTATGAAGAAACTAGAGTAGTCAGGACCTGTATTTTACTCCCCATCCCCAAACCTCAAATGCAGAGCACTAATAGCCAGCATTTTCTTCCTAGGAAAAATTCTAATAGCTATGTTCTAAAAGAATTAAAATCAATGTTGGGGAGAAAAGATTCCTATGTGACAAATGACCTTTCCCTTTCTTTCTCCCCTTCCACTAAAAATAAATGCTATTGATGCTGGCTTTAGATGGAGGAATGAGGTTTATAGCATGCCCATTGGATCCTGCAGCTCCACCTGCAAAGTAAACCTACACAGAGCTCCTTAGATAAAATAACAAAGTCTAGAAAATCATTGATCAGCTTGACAGCATAGAAAACTCATATCCTTCTTAAGCATGAATATAGAAATACAGAATGCCAGGTGTGTGAAGAGAAGAAGCAGCATATCAGAGTAAGAGCAAAATGAACAAACTTTTTAAATGTTATATAGCTGGGGGTAGTGAGGGAGGCTGAAGCAAGAGAATCACATATGCCCAATAATTCGATGTTGCTGAGAGCTGTAATGCCACGGCACTCTACCCAGGGCAACAAAGTGAGACTCTGTCTCAAAAAAAGTTATGAAAATTTCAGAAAATAAGAAAGGACTTTGGAAACCTTGAATGTGTGCATAGTAATCAAAATATTGTATTTATAAAACAGAAACATAAAGCTATGAACAAGGAACAAGAAAAGAAGGGGGGATATTCTCAGGGGTTAAACATGCTACAGTGCTATTGAAGAAGGACTGAAAAATAAGTTTGAAGACAGTCAAGACTGGACATCAAAATCATAAGATAAAAGAATTTCCTGACACTGAAGGATTCATCTTCAGACTGATGGCAAACAGAAACAGTGCCACTAAACAAACACAGAAGACCCATGCTTAGTACATAAAAGTTTCAAAATGGAATTTCCTCAATTTTGAAAATCTCAAAGCTGCAGATGCTGGTGTGGGAGTGGAGAGAAGGGAACACGTTGACGCTACTGGTGGGACTGCAAACTAATACAGCCTTATGGAAAGAAGTATGGAGAATCTGCAAAGAGCTAAAAGTAAATATTCTATTTGACCCTGTAGTCTCATTACTAGGTGTCTGCCCAGAAAAAAAAATCATTTTACTACAAGGACATTTGCATTAGAATGTTCACGGCAGTTCAATTCAC
Organism: Perodicticus potto; assembly: GCA_963574655.1. Classification (NCBI taxonomy): domain Eukaryota; kingdom Metazoa; phylum Chordata; class Mammalia; order Primates; family Lorisidae; genus Perodicticus; species Perodicticus potto. Next base: position 11,202 of record CAUYRH010025971.1, read on the forward strand.
AATAACTAAGATATGGAATCAAATCTAAGTCCCCATCAACACATGAATGGATTAACAAACTGTGGCATATGTATACCATGGAATACTATTTAGACCTAAAATGGAGACTTTACATCATTTCTATTTATCCAGATGGAGTTAATGCACATTCTTCTTAGTAAAGTACCACAAGAATAGAAAAGCAAGTATCCAACGTACTCGATACTAATAAGAAATCAGTAGATAAACAACTATAGGCCCATGAGAGAAAAACACAATTAAATTCAAATGGGAGGAGGAGAGAAAGGAGGAGAAGGGAAAGGAAAAGGGGAGGAGGAGGGATGATTTGCAAGCTGTCACCTAAGGTGCACAATGCAAGAGTATATAGGACACCCCTTGGGTGAAGGGCTCAACCTCAACTTGAACTTTACCAAAGAAATGCAAACAGTGTAACTAAATCCTTAATCCTTTGAACCCTCATCTTAATCTGAAATAAAAACAAAGCAAAACTCCTAAAGAATCTAAAAGCAAGTACTCTGATAGAGGAACATATCAAGGCATATACATACAAGGTCGACACCTAACATAGAAGTATATTTATTTTATAGGAAGCAACTGAACAAAAGAAATTTAAAACGTTATTTACAAAGAAGCAATTTTAACAAAAATAAACATAAAACTCCATGCTTAAAACTACAACTATCATTTTATGAAATTTTTAGAAAAACTAAACAAATCCAATGATATTCTCTTTTCTTCAGAAGATTCAACATTATTAAGGTATAATTCTTCTCAACTGGAGGTATAAATTCAAAGCAAACCTTGTAATTGTAGGAGGATTTTTTTATAGATATAAACTAGCTGAATCTATAATTTATATGATACAAAGTATATGAACTAATAAAAAATCTTGAAGAAAAAAATGAAGTAGGAGAACTCGGATGAACTGACTTAGAGACCTGTGACAAAACTAAGTAATCAACATATCTAGTATTAGTTTTAAAATAGACCAATTTAAAAAGAAGAGAATATGGAAGTAGACCCACATTTATAGTTAAAAGAATTTGCAAATGTCACAAAACAGTTCAATCAGGAAAGGAATGCCTGGGGAAAAACTGGATAGCTGTATACAAAAGAAAAATGAACCTCAAACTCTATCTCACAATACACTACACTCAAAAAAATTTGATTCAACATAGATCACAGTCTCAAACTCAAAAATCCAGTCTATTTAAGTTTTTGGAAGGAAATAAAGTAGAATACATTTGCAACCTGGGATTAGGCAAATATTTATTAATAAATTATAAATCAAAATTTTAAACATTTTAATCATCAAAGGCTCAGTTTATGAAAGAATAAGTAAACTACAAAGCGGGAGAAAAATATTGACTTCTCAGATGGCTGACCAATGACCAATATTCAGAATATATAAAGAACTACAAAAGTCACTAAGATAAGACAAAACCAGTTTTTGTAAATGTAAAATATTTTCAAAAAGGAAGTTATATAAATGGTAAAAAAAAAAAAGGTAAATAAAAAATGATACATTTTAGTAGTCACTAGAAATGCAAATTAAAATCATAATAAAATACCACTATAAATGCTTTAGAATGACTTTTTAAAAAGTTGTCAGTATTAAATGAAGGCAAAGATATAACATAACTTAAACTTTCATGCATTACCAGTGGGAATATAAAATGACACACCCAATCTGGAGAAATTTTTGGTAGTTTCTAAATTAAACATACACCTTCCCTATCACCCAGAAATTCTATGTTTAGGTATTTACCTAAGAGTAATTAAAACATCTGCCTACAAAAAGACTTTTATAAGAATAGAATGCTAATATCACCTTTATTCATAATAATTCCAAACCAGAACAGCCCCAAATATCCATCAACAGAACACATTAACAAGCATGATATATTCATTCAGTGCAATCAATATTACTCAGCAATAAAAAAGAAAAAAAAAACTATTGGGATATACAGTATCATGAGTGAATCTCACAGACACAAGGCTTTGAATGGAAATAAACCAGTCAAAAAGAGAATATATTTCCATTTATATCAAGTACTAGAGAAGCAACTAATCTATAGCTAAAAATAATCAGAAAAGTGATTGCATCTGTGAAAGAAAAATCACCGGGAATGGTATGAGGGAACTTTTGGGAGATGATGTAGTGCATTTTTTAAAAGGAGTTTTGGTATATTCATCGAAACTTACTGAACTGTGAAATCTTGTACAGACAAATAAAAAGTAGCGAGATTGAAACAGTAATAAAAAATCTCCCAGCAATAAAAAGCCCAGGACCAGACAGATTCACAACTGAATTCTACCAAACCCGCAAAGCACTGGCATCTACCCTACTGAAACTGTTTCATAATATCAAAAAAGGAAGGAATCCTCCATAACTCATTTTACAAAGACATTATTACTCTGATACCAAAGCCAGGAAAGACACAACAACAGGAAAGAAGGAAGGAAGGAAGGGAGTGAGGAGGGGAGGGAGGGAGGGAGGAAATATCCTTTATGATCATAGTTGCAAAAACATTCACCAAAATGTACCAACACTTCACGGTCAAGTGGGTTTCATTCAAGAGATTCAAGGATGGTTCAAGATACACAAATCAAGAAATGTGATTGACTACATAAACAATAAAAACCAAAATCACAGGACCATCTCAATAGATACATAAAAAGCATTTGATAAAATCCAGAACTGCTTCATGATAAAAACCTTCAAAAAACTAGGCATACAAAGAAAAAACTCAAAATAATAAAAGCTGTAGGTGACAAAGCCACAGCCAATATCGTACTCAATGGGAAAGAGTTGAAAGCATTCCCTCTAAGAACTGGAACAAGACAAGGAGCCCGGCTATCACCACATCTCTTTACAGTACTGTAAGTTCTAGACAGAGCAATCAGGCAACAAAAAAAAATAAATAAATAAAAGGCATCCAAATCAAAAAAGAAGAGGTCAAACTATCCCTGTTTGCTGATGATAGGACCTTATGTCAAGAAAATTCTAAAGACTCTTCCCAAAGCTCTTAGCATTGATTAATAAATTCAGTAAAGTCTCAGGTTACAAAATTAATGTACACAATTAGTAGCATTTGTAAGTACTAATAACAGTCAAGCTGAGAGTATAATCAAGAACTCAAAACCATTTACAATAGCTGCAAAGAAAATAAAATACCTAGGAATAGCCTTAACCAAAGAGGTGAAAGTTCTCTACAAGAATAACTACAAAACACTAAGGAAAGAAATCATAGATGACATAAACAAATGGAAAAACATTCTGTGTTCATGGATTGGAAGATGAACATTATTAAAATTTCTGTATTGCTGAAAGTGATTTACAGATCTTATGCAATTCCCGTCAACATGCCAACATTTATTTTACGAAATTATAAAAATGGATTCTAAATATCAATGAAACAAAAAAAACATCCTGAAAAAAAGAACAAATCTGAAGGCATTGCATTACCTAACTTCAAATTACACTACAAGGCTATAATAAGCAAAAGAGAATGATACTGTTATAGAAGTAGACACATTGATCAATAAAACAAAATAGTGAAATCAGCAATAATGCCAAATACTTACAACCAACTGATTTTCAACAAAGCAGACAAAAATGTACAATGGGGAAAGGATGCCCTATGCAATAAATAGTGCTCAGAAAATTGAATAGCCATACACAGAAGAATAAAACTGTGTAGTGTCTCTCACCATATACAAAAATTAACTCAGGATGAATTAAAAACAAATATAAAGCCTGAAATCATAAAAATTCTAGAAAAAAATATAAGAAAAATAATCTGATGAAGAAAACATTAGCCTCGGCTAAGAATTTATGACTAAGACCCCGAAAGCACATACAGCATCAAAAATTAAGTAAGTGGGACTTAATAAAACTAAAACGTTTCTGTACAGCAAAAGAAATAACAGAATAAATAGATAACCTACATAATGGAAGAGAATGTTCACAAACTATCCATCCAAGAAAGGACTAATATCCAGAATCTACAGGGAAGTCAAACAAATCAATAACAATAAAACAAGTAACCCCATCAAAACGTGGGCAAAAGAGCAGATTTTTCTTAAATGGTCTCCAAACATATGAGAAGTTCCTTAACACCACTAATCATCAGGGAAATGCAACTTAAAACTACAGTGAGATACCTCTGTCCTGTCAGAATGGCCAAAGTAAAAAAAAAAGGGCAGCACGTGTGACTCAAAAGAACGGGGCGCCAGCCCCATATATCAGAGGTTGTGGGTTCAAACCCAGCCCCGGCCAAAAAAAAGTAAAACAAAAAAGATGTTGGGATGGATGAGGTCAAAAGGAAACATTTATACTGTGGCTGGGGATGTAAATAAGTACAACCTTGGTGGAAAAGGTATGGAGATTACTCTAAGAACTAGAAGTGGACCTGCCATTCAATCCAGCAATCCTACTACTGGGTATCTCAAAGGAAAGTAGTCATCTTATCAAAAATACACCTGCACCTAAATGTTTATTGCAACACAATTCACAATTGTGAAGATATAGAATCAACAAGAGTGTCCATCAACTGATGAGTGCATAAAGAAAGTGTGATATACATGTGTATATACCCTACTCAAAGGGGTATGACAAATAGGAATGAAATGTCACCTTTTATGGCAACTTGGATGGAACAGAAGTTGATTATCCTAAGGGATGTATCTCAGAAGTGAAAAAACAAATACTACATGTTCTCATTTATTAAGTGGAACTAAACAATGGGTCGGTCTGATCACACAAAGTGATATAATTGGACCGTAAGAAGGGAGCAGGATAGACGGGGAATCAAAAATTACCTACTGAGTAATGTGCACTATTCTGGTGACGAGTGCGCTAAAAGTTCTGACTTTACCACTAAACAATTAATCCATGTAACAAAAAACCCTTGTACCCCCCAAAACTACTGAAATTGTATTTTTAAAATCTATTGAACCGTACACTTGAGATGTGTGCATTTCATTATATGTGTGCATTTCATTATCTGTAAACAGATATTTAATCCTAACTTGTAGGATTGCTTTTTCTTTCTTTCTTTTTCTTCTTTTTTTTTTTTTTACAGTGGTGTGGATTAGCAATTTTCTTTTTCGACATCACATATACTGTAGCTTGAGCAAAAGTGTAACTATATAGCGAACAATGGAGGCTCAGTTTCTTTATAAAGCTAGGTTGGAGAAGGGAGGTACAAACAGACAGGCTAACATGCACTCTGCAGTGCCAGACCTGAATTAGGGATACCAGTATAACATACAAAGACAGATATAAAAGCAAAATTAAATCTACACGTGTGTGTGCACAAATACATATACATGTGTGTTTTTATATAGATCTGTGCATTCCAGGCCTGCCTATATCTATGAGCATGTGTGTGTGCTTGTATCCCCTTACAGATGTGTGATATAGATAGACCCTAGGCAATCTGACGAAGAGACATGGACCCAAGTCCTATCAATAGTCCTGAGCATGCCTAGCACCCAAGTCTTCATTTCTAAAGAGCATTCTCCACTGAAAGAAAACTGTGATTTGGGGGAGGGAGGACCTAGAACATCCTGCTGCATCACAAAGAAAAGAGGTGGTCAAGGAATGCTGGAGAAATAGCAAAAGGGTTCAGAAGCCAGTTTGAAAGTGACCTCAACATCAATTTGAACATTGAAAGAAATACTGATGAAAATGCCTTACAGGCCACTGAATCAAACAAAAATCCATAACAACAAGGTCCAAAGATACAAAGAGTAAGAACCTGTTCCGGACTGAAGGAGACAAGAGACAAGACAACTAGAGTAAACGCGTGAGCCTGCATGCAATTCTATACGAGGGAAAAACAAAAACTAGCTGCAGCGAACATTATGGGGACAATTGATGAAATCTGAATATGGAGTATGGAGTAGAAAATAAAATTACCTAACTATTAAATTTTCTGACTTTGGTCTTTGTACTGTGGTCATGTAAGAAAACATCTTTGCTCTTAGAAAACAATACACGGCAGTTTCCAAGAGTAAATAGATACAATGTTTCCAACTTACCATAAAATGGTTCAGAAAAAGGTATGGATGAGTAGATATGAACTGAATTAGTCAAATACATACAGAGCCAATCCTTATTCATTGATTCCAAATTTTTGGATTTGCCTACTCACTAAAATTTACTTGTAACCCAAAATGCTCAAGGTGTTTCAGCCATCAATCGTGGATATAGGCAGAGCAGGCAAAATTTCGAGTTGCCTGACTTGCCCATTTTCAGCTGAGCTCAAACAAGGACAGGCTCTGCCTTCTTGTTTTAGCTGCTGTACTGTAACTAAGGGCCCTTTTTGCAGCCCATTTAGTGACATGCTTTTCACATTTTTGTGCTTTTTTTTTTCTTGCAATTCTGTTGCTTGCAATGGCCCTCAATTGTAGTGCAGTGCTGTCTAGTGTTGGTAAACTCAAGGAGGCTGTGAAGTGCCTTACAGAGAACACACATGCATTAGATAAACTTACTTCAGGCCTGAGTTACAATGCTGTTAAGTCATAAGTCCCATGTTAATGAACCATCACTATATATGTATATTACTTAAGGCATCAAAACACACACACACACAAAACAAGGTTATGTATTGCTCAGTTGATTAAAAAACAAAAAAAAGGCTCTGACCAAAGACCCTAACTCTGACCAAGGACCCTAACTCTATTTCCTCTAGGAGCAATGGTTCAGTATTCACATATGAAACACAGCTGCCATGAACAAGAACCAGCTGTAGAACCACATACCCACACAAGGCCATACGACAAATGGAGCAGAAATAAAGGATTGCTGCTAAACGTGAGTGAATGGTGTTTGGGAATTTGTTCCACTATTCTTGAAACTTTTCTTGCAAGTTCAAAATATTATAAACATAAAAATTTACCAAAATAGATCAGAGATAATAAAGTGTTACAACGTGCTTTTGCTCACAAGAGGCACACATTGGTGGTTCTTTCCTTAAAAATCCAAAGCCATAAGGGAATCCAGTTATCTGTCTGCTTATTCTGTGGCCAGGTAGAGAGAAAGAGGGAGAGAAACACTAATTTAGTAAAAGCCAGGCCTCAGAAGAAATAGGCTGATGGTGCAGTAAAGATAATGAAACCAAAGACACAAGAGAGCAGCAATGTATTTTTTTTTTTTTTAAGGTGGCTACTTGGGCTCAGGAAATGTGCAGCCTGAGCAGGAAACTGTAAGCACCAGGGTAGTATCCAACATCCTTAAGACTATCCTTCATATTACATGGCCCTTTTATGTTTCTGTTGAGGTTGGCTGGAGAAAAAATGAGGAGATGAAAGCAATGTTAGGCACCTAGAAATACAATCTCAGGAGGAAAGCTCAGGTCCTCGGATAATGAAGACAGCCAGTCTGTCTTTTAAGTGCATGTAAGTTTAGCTCTGCCCTGCTGACGGGAACAGGCTTAGATTGGTGGAGTGCTATTATGCTGAAAGGGGCTCTCTTACTTCATTCCTCTTATCATTCCTGGGTGGTGACCATTAAAGTTCTGATTGCAAATTGGCTGTGGATTTTACTATTAATTAAAATATGTTTCTTACATGATGGAGCCATTAGTTTCTGACATAAGATTCTACCACTCATTTCTAATATTAATGGATCTGGGCTTTTAGACCCTTTCAGTTATAATTTTAACATTAAAGCTCTATTTTTCAGTATGAAATATATAACCTTAAAAGGACTTATTTTAAAGTAACACACACAGACACACACACACTCAAATGTATATGTAATAATTTCCATGATGTCAAACATCTCAAACATCTGACTTTAAAAAAAGAATGCAAATTCTGCTATTGTTTTCAAATGTTTTTATGTTTTGTTTTCACTTTAATTATTTTACTAGATAGGACTCTGATGATTTCATGCAGTGATTTTCACATCTACTTCTTGCAGAAAAAATAATAGCATAAAGTGAGTCATTCATTTATTTAAATGAAAATATGATTCTCTTGAGATCATAGTCTTAATGTTCTTGTTGAATGAAACACATAGGACTTTGGACTTGGCTGAATTCAGCAAATGTTGATACTTAATATGTGCTGGATGGTTCCTGTCTTCAAGTATCTCACACAACATACACACTTTACACTCACAATCACACATGCTATTATGATAAATGATATCATAGCTGGCAGAGTTCGCAGTAGAGATTGAGAGAAAGCTAATATTTTATTGATTACCTATAATATGCTTACCACTGTGCTAGCTCACTTTGATTTTACGAAAACCTCATGATGTTACATTTAATAGATGTATTTTGAAGCTCACAGAGGTGAAACAACTTGCTCATGGTTAAATACTGGCAGAGCTGAGATTCAAACCCCTATCTATTTCCACTACCGGTTTATAAGTTTATTGTTTTAAAAGATATGACATAAAAGTACAGACAAAGGAGTTATTAATTCTACTTACACGGGGCTTTCCAAAAGAACTGATGAAGGGGCTTGTTTTCAACAAAAGTATTATCATTTCACCAGTGAATGAGGAGGATGGCACTTCAGTAGAAAAAGCTGAATGTGCAAAGTTGCTGCGATGGGCAGGAGCGTCACAGGTGAGCACTGTGTCCGGAGGCGGGCAGCTGAGGAGCAGTATTGACGGACAGGAATTAGTAGGAGTAACAATAAAAATAATGGTGGAACATGGTTCTGTAATACTGCGGATGAGGTTGTTTCTGTTGGGAATTAGGGTAGCATCTTTTCCACTTTAAGGAGCCACTGATACTTTCAAAAAGTGAGGAAGCTGATGATTTGCCTGTTCTATGTTCTCATGGATCAGAACAAGGTTCAGTGAGGCAATAACCCAGGCCAATAGCAATCAAGCTCCCAGTAACGTCAGTGACTGTGGAGACAGTGGATACATACTCCTGAGCTAGAATCCACTTGCCCGTGTGGATGTGGTGGGCTCTGGATAATCCCAAATTATCTGGCTTCAGTGATATCGGTTATCACAGTAGGAAGCACAAAGAGCAAAATAAAACACTGCAATGACTAATTTACAACCAATTATTATAGTATGATATTATCTTTACCTGACTTTAATGGTAAAAAGAGAGGATAATTGGCTGTGATATGTATGGGTAAACTCTCGGGAATATTTGAAAACTCTATAATGAAATGTTTCATACCTAGAGGTGGGAAAAAATGTATTTTTCAATAACACAATTATTTAGCCAAAAGTGTTTCAGTTTTCATTTGTTAATTTTTCCCACTACATGTTGGTAAAACTGTCAGCAATTAGTTTTTTTTGAAGTTACGGTCTTTAGGAACTGCTAGAAAACATAGTAAGAAACGTGTTGAGCCAACACATTACTGTGCCCCTAGATTTTAAACTCATGTGGTTTGAAGTGCCTGAAGTTGTCACGGTGGGGTGTTTAAAGATTTGAAGATGCTGCCCAAAACAGGTCTTCTGACCCTGAGTTGATTGCCAATCTTTTGAGTCTGGCTCTTGCCAGAATGAAGGGAGTGACATGGGAACAGAGGCTCTCAATGGGGTTGATACACCAGAGTCCGTGAAGAAGTTAGCCCTTATAGTCACAGGTGTTCTCCTGAGGACCTCCCGTCAAAATAGAATTCTAAAAAGGGATAGAATCTTTTTTTTTAAGTGAAACTCAATAAGGCAAAAATAATATAAAATTACCAGTCTGAGTCAGTTTCACATTTTATTTTAACTGCTTATTTTAGTCTAGAGAGAGGTATCAAGGAATGTTTGGAGGAATATATTATTGCCCTCCCCACACAAGAGCAACCTTCTGAGGTTAGGTTAGGGTTAGATTCTAAACATTTGTATTTTGTCTTCCTGAGTCCTCAAGAAGCTTCTGGCTTTAAAACAAACAAACAAAAAAATTTTTGTTTTTTGTTAAACACGGTGGTCCATGCCTATAATCCTAGCCCTCTGGGAGGATGGCTTGAGGTCAGGAGTTTGAGGCCAGCCTGAGCAAAATCAAGACCTCATCTCTACAAAAAAATAGAAAAATTTATTGGACACCATGTTATCCACCTGTAGTCCCTGCTACCTAGGAGGCCGTGGCAGGAGAATTGCTTAAGCCCAAGAATTTGAGGTTGGTGTGAGCTATGAAACCCCAGCACGCTCTCCAAGGCAATCAGAGTGAAAAATTGTCTCAAAAATATATATATTCTTTATTGACAAAAATTGTACATATGTATCACATATAACTTGATGTTTTGAAATATATATGCATTCTGAAATGGCTCTATTGACCCAATTAACATATGCATTCCTTGCATATTTATCTTTTCCAGTGAGAACACTTAAAATCTACTCTCTTAGACATTTTCAGAATACAATATGCTGTTATTAACTATAGTCACGGTGTTACATGAGAGGTCTCTTGAACTCATTCCTCATATCTAACTAAACTTTTATATACTTGACCAACATCTCCCTAGTGCCACCCTCCTCCAGCCCTGGTAACCACAATTGTATTCTCTCCTTATATGAGTCCAATTTTTTTTTTTAGATTCCACATGTAAGTGAGATCCTGTTGTATTTGTCTGTCTGTGACAGACGTCTCATTTAACAGTGTCTTCCAGATTCGTCCTTCTTTTTAAAGACTGAATGGTATTCCATTGTGAAGATATATCACATTCCCTTCATCCATCCATTCATTTATTGATGGACTCTTAGGTTGATTCTATATCTTGATTATTCAAGAAGTCCTTACAGCTTTTTTCTTTTGAGACAGTCTCACTGTGTCACCCTGGGTAGAGTGTTGTGGCTTCACAGCTCACAGCAACCTCAAAACCTTGGGCTCAAGTGATGCCCCTGCCTCAGCCTCCTGAGTAGCTGGGACTACAGGCACCTGCCACAACATCCAGCTAGTTTTTCTATTTTTAGTAGCAATGAGGTCCCACTCTTACTCAGACTGGTCTTAAATTCTTGAACTTAGGCAATCCACCCGCCTCAGCCTCTCAGAGCGCTAGGATTATAGGTCTGAGCTACCATGCCTGGCCCTTTACATTTTTTTTTGAGGCAATAACTGCTGTGGCATTCTTGCCCACTGTGCAAAGCAGTACTTTCTTGTCATTCTCTAAAATTCACACTTCCATGTTTCAAGAGATACCTCTTTGATTTAAAATCCAGGAACTATCAAAACCTGCACTCACCTAACACATGGACTTTATGAATTTCTGACCTACAACTATCCAAGCTTGACTCATCATTTTGTTTTCAGAAGCTGAAAGCAAAATACCAGCTATGTGACCCTGGGTTTTACCAGCTATGTGACCCTGGGTTTGCTGCAGTCATGTCTCTGTGTCTCAGTTCCTTCATCTTTAGGTACATTTTAATAATTTCTATCTCAGATGGTTATTATAAATATTAAGTTACTTAATATGTAGAAAGCCTTTAGAATACTACCTGTTATATAAAGTAAGTATTCAATAATTCTTAACCATTATTTTTATCATATGCATAGACAATGTTTAGATTTTAACTCTCTAAATAGTTTATGGTGCCTACTTTCTAGGGTAGGGAATATAATAAGAATAAACTTTAGATGACATCTAGTCAATAATAATAATGCCATCTTGTATCTATTCTGCATTTGCCAGATACTGTTTAAAGAGTTGTACATATATTAATATATTAAAATATTTGCTTTTATAACTCCATAAGGCATACAATGTTATTGCTGTAACTGTTTTATAAATAGAGAAATTGAGGAAGAGGCAACTTTAATAAGTTGTCCAGTGTCACATAGGTAATGAGGGGTGCTAGAGTTGACATAGGTCTGCAGGTAAATTCTGTGCCCTTACCCGTTACATAAATCTGTTTCGACATAAATGTTGCTGAATACTATCAGCCAGTATTTTATTAGTCATCTCATAAATGTTGCTTCCTCTGTTGTTGCCTTTGGAAAAATTCAGGTGAGGGGAATAAAAGTGAGAAATTGAAACAGAGATAGTGACAGATTTCACACCTTTCAACATCATCATGAGCTTTGAAAGGGCTTTGACCCAAGTTGTCTTCTTCAACAGCATCTCTGAAATCAGGACAATAGGACAATTACATTTGTTCAAAAAATCAGGCTCAAGCTACTATCTTGCCTCTGCCTCCCAAGTAGCTGGGACTACAGGTGCCTGCCACAATGCCCGGCTATTTTTTGATTGCAGCCATTATTGGTGTTTGGCAGGCCCGGGCCAGATTCGAACCCTAGAGTTGGAGGATGCTGTGAGCCATGATGCCATGGAACTCTACCCAGGGCGACAACTTGAGGCTCTGTCTCAAAAAAAAATCAGTCTGAGTTTAACACTGACTTTGAAGGTGTGTTCACATATGAAACAATCAAAAGAATCCTTCTAACTCTATCCCTTGAATAAACTGTCCTGGACCTCAGTTAAAACTATAGTGAAAGAAGATGTGGCTGGCTCAAAAATGCAAATATACAGACCCAGGCAGCAGGGTGAGTTGGAAGGGGTAAATCAATGAAAAAGAAATGACCCTTTTATGAACCCAACAACAGGTCTAAGCATTTTTTAGGCAGCAAATGAAAAGAAAAGTACTATTTAGGTTGAATAAGGAGATGGTATAGTGCAGGGCTTTGCTAAGTATGGCCCAGATTATGGCTTAATTTTGTATAGCCCCAGAAGCTAGAAGTGATCTTTGCTTTTTTGAATGGTTTAGAAAAACAAAGAAAAATTTAAAAATGTATCTCATGACACAGGAAAATTACATAAAATTGAAATCTGTTTCCATAAATAACATTTACTGGAACACAGGCACGTCCATTAGTTTATGCATTGTCTGTGTCTGATTTTTCACTGTAACAGCACAGTTTAGAAGCCCCAACAGAGATCATGTGGCTTACAAAGCCTGAAATATGTTCTGTCTGGCCATTTACTGCAAACGTTTGTCAACCCCTCAAATAGTACAATGTAAATGAGCTTGGATTCTGTCCCCCCAAAATTTATTAATTGGTATGACTTAGGCAAAAAAATTAATAAATTTTTTTTGCCTCCATTTCTTCAGCTGTAAAATAAGAGAGTTGGCCTTGGTCACAGTGGTTCTCAAACTAGCTCCTCAGGGACTCTGAGGCTGGCTCAGAGCAGATAAGAGGCAGAAGAAAGAAGCAAGCAGGGAACATCTATGCCTTTCTTTCAAACTGCCTTCTTCAGTCAGAACCTTGACTCTTGTATCTGATTTGAAAGGACATTTTGAAGAATGGACTGCAATACCAAAAATGAAAATAAGATTCAAACCCCATTGAGGCCCTCTATGAGTCGGCCTTGTCCCACCCTCCAGCTTTTCTGTCCTGTCCTCATTCCTATGCTGGCTACAGTTCTACAAGATTTCATTCTTCAAGACTTGTCCTAGATCAAATAAGACAGGTTCACTTTTTCCATCATAAAGTCTACTTCTGTATGTTCATGAGTAGAAACTCTTAAGCCTTTCATTCATACTTCTGAGTCTAGACACCAATGGTAGAACCTTGTTCCTTGAAAATAACAATAGCCCTTGTCCAGGTTACTCTGGGCTTTAAAATTTCTAAGTGCATCAGTAAGAAATAGGGGCTTATTTCTTGAGTGCAAGGAAAGAGAAGGACAAGAGACAAAAAAAAAAAAAACTTGAAATAGCCTCTGCATTTCAATTCTTTACTCACAAAAAAAAGGGTACTGACTGAGCTACTTAGATATGAAAGATCCCATCGGCAATGTTGGTTGGGGATGGGAAGAAAGATGCATGGTATTGAATAACCTTTTAAGCTTTTTTTCCATACATTTCATTGGTCTTCTGATGGAACTATCAGGTTTTCGTGGTTTGCTTTAGTGCTACAATGATAGCTTACACAGATTCCATTTGTTTAGGAAGGCTATTAAAGAATGAAACATAATTCATACTTTGGCTATTTGTAGATGGACATCCTCTTATTGGATGATAGATCATCTTAAGAAACATTTTTTTTTCTCTTAGTGATTTTGCATCAAGGAACTCTATGTTATTTTTCAGTCAGATTTTCACTTAGAGTTGGCAAAAATGCAACTTTATGGTTCAAAGAAAAACACTTAACATGGCTTATAAAAAATGTATAGAACTTCTCCAACATCAAATAACTCTTAGAATGCTACAGCTTGGTAGGCTAAGTGTAAATGAAATGGAAGCACCCTCAAAACATATCTGAATTTAAAAGTTAAAAGAGAAAAAGACACCAGGCAAAATGCATCATGATCTTACCAAACCCAACTCATTGAGAAAGTTATGAGAGACATGTTACTAAACACATCACAACTAGGACTGTCCTCTTGAAATTGTTCAGTGGGGGGAAAAATAATCTAAATGCAATGATAACAGGCAACATGCTTCATGCTGTAGTTTTGAATAGAAATAGCCTAATATCCTTCCTTTCTGATATGCCTGTGTGCTCCTCCTTTGAGTTGTTCAACATTAGCCATGGAAGAAGCAGCTGAATTTCACTGGGGTGTGAAATTACAATTAAACATATTTGGTGGAGAAGTTAAGTTTATGCATTGTTACCACAAAAGTAATTGCAAGGACAGCGTGGCACTGAACAGAGCTGGTCTCCTTTGGACAAAGTAAGAATTCTTTGTTTTTCTCTTTATAAACATATGTTCTACGATAGTATTTGTGATGAAGAATTTTTATTAAAGTTTTTATCATAGACAAAGTTTTAAGGGAGATTAAAATATAGTTTCAATTTCACCTTCTCTCTCACCCCACATTCCATCCTTTATCTCTGAAATTTGAGTGGGGTGCTCCCATCTTACAGCGCTAAGGGAAGAAGTCTCTTCTGAGCATTCCTCAAAGTGTGCTATTAAAGTCCTTACAACTGTTGCATAAGTGGAAGTCAGTTGTGCAGATTTTAACAAATGGTTATGAAACTATTATCGTCATAGTTCCAACAAGAGGCAGAGTTCAGTGGTTCACTGAGGATGCAAGTTTGGATTTGACCTGAAGTTCAATATTAAAATTATGACAATAGTTTATTCATGTGAATGAAAATTTTCCTTATCTACAAAGCAAGAGTAACTACAGCGAAGTGAACTGATTCCTCTCAGAGAGTTAGGAAAGACTTTTATTGTTCCTTGGTGAGAGTTTCCTATTTAACAAGCAGGAAGAAGCCAAAACCCAGAGAAAGGCATCTTCCTCCTGACCTGGCCTCAATTTCCTGGTTGTCTTTTGTCACCTATGATAATTATATCTGCCCTGCTCTTCTGGATAGTGAAGTGTTTAACCTGCTTTCATTTTGTGTTACATTATTCTCTTGACACCTGTATTTAAATACATGTAAATATATGTAAAGTGACTGTCCCAATGCCCAGTGCAATGTCTCTGTGCCTGACCCTCCCACCCCACAACAGCCGTGAGTTAGAAGTATCATTAGTCCTACTTCAATGGAAACAGAGGCCTTGCAAGGTTAAGCCACTCAAGTGAGTGGCCCATGCACTGGAACCAAGTCTGACTTCAAAGTCTGTATAAGTTCTTGCAAAACAAAGTCTGCTACACAAAACCTTGAGGTTACATAGGGACTTCAGAGTTCTCTGTTTTAAAATTTTTATTTTTAAAGTGGTGGAAAATTTACATTTTCCCTACATGTCTGAGATTATCTGATAAGTTAATAGGAGAGTATTGTCATATTGAGTGTCATGAAATGATCATGTTAAAGAACAGCTTCAGTTTCAGAGTCTGCATCCACATTCCAATATTCCCCTATACAGGTCATTCTTTTGTGAACAGCCAGATTTTTTCCCAAATAATGTAACTTCCCCCCACAAAAAAAAATTCTCCAATGACTTCACTTTCATTCAAAGATGATCAAGACACCTCACCTTGCTTTTTCCGAGACCACATATGACCTCACCTAGGATACTGTTCCAACCTGCTCTGTCTCCTCTCTGCTCTCTGCCAGTCAGCACATCCCCACTCAGTGAGTTTCACGAAGGCAAATTCTTGATCTAGATTTTTTTGTCTACCAAACCTATAATAGTGCCTCAAAAAACATAGCAGGCACTCAAAGACAAAATCCTTATAAATGAATGGATGCCTCCAGTGGCGCTAAGAGAATACTATTCTAAGTGTTAAGAGCTTAGGGAAAGAAAAACAGAACAAATAAACAAAAAAACACAGGCAGACCTAAAAAATAAATGATGCAGTATATCAAGGAAAGACCAAATTGTTGCACTCTATCTCACTGAAGAACATTTCTCAGGAGTTTAGATAGAAAGGTGTGGACAATGTGGTCTTCCCACATCCCCACAGTGGTACGATATGCTTAACAAAGAGCCTGCCACTATAAACATTGGTTTAATTTCATCAAAATAGCAAATTATTCACATTAACTTAAAGTTGCTAATTGAAATTCGTTTGTATACTCTTACTTAAATTCAATTTGAATTCTAATTTTATTATACTAAAATATGATTTCATATTTTACATGAACTATGCTTATTATATAGTATATTATATAGTGTTCATATTTATTTACATAGTTTTATGTTATATAAATATAAATTTGGTATATTTATAAAAATTTACATAAGCATGATGAACCTTCACCCAGTTTCTTATAATACAAAGTAGTATTATTACACCAGTAACTTAAAGGGATCCACACCTTATTCAAGTCCGCAAACCTCTACTTTATTCCATGCTGTTTCCACCTCATGTCCTAAAAATATCCTTTGGATTGAATTAGTTGTCAATGAATTATTAAATAGGAATTGTGATTAAAGTATACAGTAGATGAATTGACTAGAAGGACCATTTTGTGTCTCAAAGTGTTAAATATGTCATTTTGTAAGAATTTTATGTCAAACATTCTAGGAGAGAGAAAGTTGGCACAGTGGATCAAATTAGTGATTCCAAACTGTGGTACCAAGAGGACCAGCATCCGCATCCTGTTGGAAATCCACATTCCTAGGCTCCATTCCAGACCTGTGGCACCGGAAACTCCGCCAAGTGTGGGGGAGGCAGCAGGCTGTGTCACAACAACCCTCCCATGCCGGGTGCATCTGACACCCTCTCACCTTGAGATCACTGGATTAGACAATGACTCATAACATTAAGAATGCAGCCATAAAATAGAAAAATACCTTTCCCCCCACAAAGGCTTACTTTACAATGGTTTTTATATTATTTTAATTTGTAAACTTGTATTGCCCTTCAATATGCATAATATCTTTCTCATTTTTTACCCTTCTCCTTTTCTTTAGCCCCTGAGGTCAATGCCAATCAACATACCTCCGGGAAAACCAGGCTTTGTTTACAAAGCAAGCAGTAAACTGATTATCTAATTCTATTAGACACAGAGAGGAAAAATGAAGCCACTCACACCACCTTTCTGCCTCTGCCCAAACCTCAAAGAGAGAAGAAATATCACATACAATTCCAAATAATCTTCCAAATGAAGTCTGGAAAGTGCCCCAGAAGCTGTTGTGTGGTTTAGGAATCTAGAAATCTACTTCTGTGCCTCATGTTCTGGCCACCACACTGCCATCATTTTTACTGATTATACCCTCTAGAACTCTGAGGTCTGCGGTTTTCACACAATAGACAGCTTTAAAGCAAGGAAGCTTCCAGAGAGAATGAATGAGTTGCCCTGAACTCACAAATTCATTTATCTTGAATTAGTCTGTGGGAGAAATGTAAATGCAGTTTCCCCAAGAAAGATTAGAAAAAGCCCAATTATCTCTCCTAACAATACCACTTAAAATAATAAATTGTTTCCCCACAAATAAATTTTCTCACTGGCCCTTGTGTTTTTGTATTGTTTAAAATGAAAACAGTCACTTCTCTAAAGAAAGAAGCCACGTGACCCAACAAGCACTCCAGGAGAACAAAATAACAGGTCGTTCATCTCAGAGGCTGGGTCCTTCAGCAGCAGGGGGCTTGGCACCAGGGAATGCTTTTTCTCACCAGGTCTCCCTACAAAATTATCTGCTGAGAGAGAAAAGCGGCTCCTGGCGTGCCCAGAGTCAATGCAGCTAGGAACCTGGAGCAGCCTCTCCAAGGAGACGTCATTTGCTAGGAAGCCATTGCAGATGGGAAGAAGGAGATGAGAAAAAAAAGGAGAATTAGATCCACAAGACAATATATCTTCACTTGGAAGGACCCACTCATATTTGTGGGATATATAACAGCTTGCTTTGTAACTTGTTTAAATCTGAAAGAGAGCCTTTTCCTTATAATTCTAAAGAGAATTTCTATATCTGAATATTAGGAAGCAGCTCTCTGGCTAATCTTTTCTGAGCTGGAAGTAGGTAGAAGAATCACTGTTTATTTATTTATTGAAACTGTGGTTAATGTGTTTATCTGTGTTAAGATCACACTTTCCTTTCTCCATTTTGAGGACAAGTTGCCCGGGAACCATAAATTTATTTCCGTATTCATGAATTCAAAACCTCTTATAAGTTCAAAAGGTTTTCTTTGAGTCAAAATCTATAAGAGGTTCAATAACGGTAGAAAACCTATATTCTCTTCTAAGAAAAAAAAAAAGTTATAATAAACAAGACAATTGCTGGCTGTGTTTGCAGTAGATAAGCTACAGTTCAAGGCTCACATATGAGAAATAAAAACAAAATAGCCAACCATGTCTTTAAAAGCTCAAAATGTTCAACACACATTTTCAAGAAAAAAAATACCTGAAATTTCTGTCTGTTTATGATTTGTATGTAAACTCAGGGAAGAATGCTATTTTAAACCCCTAAAATCTGAAAGCCAGGTTTTGGTAGTTAAAGTGACCAGCTCAAAGCCATCTTCCAAAGTAGCCTGAAAATATGCCCTAACAGAAGCATGGTTACTCGCAGAATGGAACGAGCCAGGTTTGCAGGCTAGAGAGCTGTGACTCCATCTGCAAGCCCTAATGATAGCTTTGTTGTATGTGTCTAGGAAAGCAACAATATCTTTGGAGCTCTATCTGATTAATTCAACCGATGCTTTATAAATATAAAAAAATGCTAACTTTGTGCCATTTCCAGAGTTTTGTGCAAAAGAAAAGACGAGCCAGAAGGTCAGTCCTGGTGAAGATGAAGAGGCAAGAGGGGAGAGGGCAGGGAGCTGAAGCAGAGGCAGACCATATCACACCTGCAGGCCATAGTGACCTTCAGCTTGTGTCCTGTGTCAGAGCTGAGGCCTTGGAAGAATTCCACCAGGGGAGGGGCACGTTCTGCTTTACGCTTCAGCAGGACCTGCCAATTAGGTCTGCAGAGGAGCAGGAAAACCAATTAGGAGGCTGCCGCAACCGTACAGGTGAGTGATAGTTTGGGCATGAGTTAGGGAAGTAACTGTGGGCTGGCGAGAAGTGCTTACTGGATGTACTTGAAGACAGAGCAGGTAGAATTTGCTGATGGATTCAATAATGAGAGTGAGAGAAAAACAGAAGGCAGAGATAAAACTTCAAGAATTTTGGTCTAAGTGGCAAAATAAGGTAGTCACTAACTGATACTGTGGAAAGAACAAGTCGGGGTCAGGAGAAGGTAAAATGTCAAGAGCAGTTTAGAAAGACTGAATTTCAGATGCCTGTTCTGTATCCAAGTGGACATAAAAACTAAAGAAATGGGATTTCTGCAAGTAAAGATAGAAAAAGGTATCCCAGGTCCAAGTCTAGATGTACTCCATCAGTAGAGATCAGAGAGATAAGGAGAAACTTTTTTTAAAGGGAAAGAAAAAGAAGAGCTAAAGAGGAAGAGAACAACCAGGAGACTGATTTCTTGGAAGCCAAGTGAGGACAGTATTCCAAGAAGAAAGTAATGTTCTGTGTTAAATGCTTCTGACAGGTCAAGACAGAGACAGAGTCAATCGTCGGATGTAGGAAAAGTGAGGACCATACAATAATGATTATCAAGGGTAAACTCTTGATAAGAGTGGCGTAGATGAGCTGGAAGAATGATGGCCTTATTAGAATGGTTTCAAGGGAGAAAGCAAAGAGAATTATCAGAGTTTGGAAGTATAGAAATCCCATTCAAGGTTTTTTTTTTGTTGTTGTTTTTTAACATAAAAGGAAGAAGTGAAATGAATTAAGTAGCAGGAGAAGAAAGTGGGGTCAAAGGAGGATTTTATTTATTTTTGTTAAGATGGGAGAAATTAAGCCTGTTGTAGACTGACAGGGATCATTCAATAGAGAGGGGAGTAAAATGATGCAGGAGAGAGAAATGAGAATGGAGGAAGGCTGTCTTTTTATTTTTTATTTTTATTTTTTTGCAGTTTTTGGCCAGGGATGGGCTTGAACCCACCAACTCCAGCATATGGGGCCGGAACCCTACTCCTTTGAGCCACAAGCACTGCCCAAGGGTGTCTTTGAGCTCACAAGACAAGGGACAATGGTATTTAGTGAAAAAGAGGAAGCCCAGCTTAGCTGATAATATGCCCAGTTTACCCTCATAGGAATAGCAGGGAACATAGAGTAACTTACAGAGTAAAAACAGAGGGAAAGACAGGAAGATTAGACATGGTCATATACACATAGCAGAGTCTGTAAACAAAGTCAGGAAATAGCATGACTTCCTGGAAACACTCAGGGCCCACTGAAGTTAGGTGTGGTAGTGAACATGTTGTGCAAGTTTCTTCAGCAATCGTTAGCTGCTCATGTGCAGGGGCAGAATAGAGGAAGAGCCAGAATGAACCAAGGCAGTTGGCCAAACAGGTACAAGGCCAAAGTAGGACAAGTGAGATGACGGTGTTGCACAGAAGTGGTTGTAATAATTGAGCATAGACTTTAAACTGGGTAAAGAAGGAATTAAAGTAAGGGTTGGGTGAAGGATTCTGAAACAGACACAGGATGGAGGGGATGAAGATAGGAGTAGATGCCTTAAAGAAGGGTCATCTGCCATGAGAATCAGATTTGGACACTTACAAGGAGAATTCAGTCTGAGAGCATCAGTGGGAATCAAAGACAATACCTACTGCACCTTCAGATAGAGTTCATGTGAGATATTTGGGAGACAAAAAAAACACTGAAAAAGCTTCATGATGAAGTGTCAAGGAAAAGGCAAGTTTCCATTAAAACAAGGTGAGAGAAACAATCACAGCAGAGGCTGAGGATACTGGGGCTTTTCAGAGGTAATGGTCAAAGGGGTTCAGAGGTGGAGAATAATGGGAGATGGAGTCAGGAGAACAGGTGCACAGAGCTAGGTGGGCCTCACATACTAGGAATGACAGCAGAGGGGTGGAAATGCTCAGAATGCGAACCAACTGTGAGACTGATTAGTTCATATAGTGCCCAATACGGGAGGGTGAGGAATATTACCAGGGCAAGGACAGATTATGGGCCTGATTCTAGAAGGGTGGCTTTACCACACAAGAGCATGGGTTATGCTGATTATGAACCCATTTTAGTTCCTCTCCGCCCTTGAAAGCAATAAAACACCATTTACTACATTTATTCTGAACATTAAATTGACATGAACCCTGGGAACTGCCATTCTTTTGAAGTAACTTTGCCTCCAATCAGTTTAAACATACCTTTTTTATGAAAAGGATATGCCATTTGCTACATACTCTTTTGTACTTATATTTTACATTTTATAAATGTATTCTTTTCATACAACTACCAACCGTATCTATTTGATTGGATGTCAGCAATTTCTTAAAGGCACAGGTGGTGTTCAGCCAAAGGGTTCACACCACATTTGCCAAAAGGCTGCAGATTCTTCGGTGTCCTCACACCTCATTTTCCAGGCTCCTTCCTTAGTTCCTGCCTCCCTGGTGTCCTCTGCGCACACATTGCCTGCCTGGGGCTGCATATTTCTATGGCTCCCTAAGCCTCAAAGTCAGCCCTTCTGTCTGCCCAATTTTCCAAACTCTTCCTCCTGAACAAAATGATCTCAGTTAGCTATTTGGAGAAACCTAACAGAGTGATTTGCTATAAGTAACGATCAAGTCAAAAGTGAAACTGGGCACATTCATGAAAAGAAAAAAAAAAAAGCTTGTTAATTTAAATATACTTGTACAAAATAAAAACTATGTGTGTATTTTAAGTGAGGAGGCTGTGAGGAAGAGCTACTCTCAGCTTGAATCATTTCTATATACATTATCTATTCCCATCAACAAGAAAAACACACACTCCCAACTCAGGAGTCAGGATATATCATCATTCTGTTTCTAAAATACTATTTCCTCACTAGAACAACAGTCTGCTGTTATATTTTCTTTTTCACAGTTGCTTTTTATTAGTGGGAAAGAACACCCTCCCTCTTCTTTTTTAAGAAAGTGCCATCAAACATTTGGCCGTATTAATCTCCCATCTGTAAAACACACTTTACTTGGATTATCAGCAGGGTATGTGTCCTCTTCGAATTTGTTTTTGGAGAATGGGAATTTATTCAAGTAAATTAATTTGCAAACAGATACAGCAAATGCTGGATGAATGGATTTTCTCTTGGCACTTTGAGGTGTAGCTCTGTGGGTATCTGGGCTATTGGCACGTCCTGAAGTCCTTAGATTGTCTGCCAGACCCATTCCCATAATGCTGTAAGAAAATATATGTGACAATTTTACAGCTCAGAACACAGCTCAGCCCTATAGCTTCCAGCTCTACTAGTTAAGTATTTAAATGGATTCTATAAACTCATCTTCTTAGGAGATGTTCATAGATGGGGCCATTCAGTTGCTTTTTTCTTTTTGACTTGTTAATATGATATTTTCACTGTTTTCATTCCTTGCTTTAAATATTCTGAGGGTTCTACCACGTGAAAGCAAACCCTCTTGAGGTTTAGCAATGCATACAAGTCCACTTAAGAGTTCATTAATTCTGGAAATTCTTCAAATTAGAGAAATTCAGAAAATAGTCTATCATACCCTGTGGCTCTGAATGTAATACAACACTTCCCTCAGGCCAGAAAAGAGTTTAAATGAATAGAAAATAGGGCCTTGACCTGTCAAGGAAAAAAAAAAGAAAGAAAGAAATATAACCTTTAGTGGTAGCAATTTGCTTTGTTTGTTTGTAATTGTAGTCTTAATGCTTAATCTATAAACAAAATTCAAGCAGAGACTAAAGGTAATATTAACAAATGCATATTCATCAATCTGTGTAGTGAACTTTAGTAAAAAATAAGATGCCCCAGAAAGCCTTCCACTATGAAGGTGTCAATATTCCTTTATATAAAATTTTCTGTGCAAGCGACAATCTTATTGATTTCTTGAGCATTGATTGCTGCCAGGATACTCAGATATGTGATAACATTGACCATGGTTAGTCTAAGCACAGATGTAACCATAGAGACTCTCCTAAAACAGTCTTCAGTGTCCACAAAAGAGGCTGAAAAATAAGGAACACAAAGCCTGTTTCACAAAACTGGTTTTACAAGCATCCCCCTTACATGTTTGGCCCGGGGTCCTTAACTGTTTCACCATCTATAAAAGGTTAGAAACAAATAAACTTGATGTTTTAATTTTATGGTTCACAGCTTCTCTATAATATTTGGTTTCTATGTCAGCCTTTGTCTGAGCTGTTCTCTGAAAAACCTTAAATTAAGATTTAAATTTAATAACGAATTTACCACTTGTTTTATTTTCCCAAAGTAAAAGTTCATGCATCTCAATCAAATTATCAAAGATCTACAGAAGATATATTTTACCAAAAGACTGTCCTTCCAGTGGGACTTTCATAGTTAGGCAAAAGGCCATCTTTGCACAAAGACACAAGGGCCCCTGGAGGGGAAGAACAGCGGCAGATACTCCTGAGTAATCAGAGTAAGTGGAAAGAACCCCAGAGCCAAGCTGAGTACAGAAAGGCCTACTCACCGCAGAAGGCAAATTTGCTTCCCCATTAGCTAAAAAAAAAAAAAAAAAAAAAAACATGTTAGACATTTTCCAGGCAGGAGGGAAAAGAATTGTAGGGAAAGGAAATAGTTTTTCCTGGTTTTCCGTCTGCTAAACTTCTGCTAATGGGGAAGAAAAATCATTTAAAGGAAATTGTTAGGTTCTAAGTAGAAGGAGCATTGATTCTGTGTTGCCTTTTCCTACATGTAATTTTCCTGTGCTCTTTAAGAATGTGTGTATTCTTGCCTTTCTTTATAGCTCATAAAAAACACCAGAGAACTTAGGATTAGATGGAGCTGCTAGTCTGCCCCTAACAAGGTTGACTAGGTCTCAGGTGCCTATAAAATAGCTGTGCGGCCACAGTGGTTACTTACCTGTCTCTTCTTATTGGTTGAGACTCGCATAATATATCTCAAATGGCCCCTCATGGGGAAGATGAAGACAAAGAAGGGCATAAATCAACAAGACCAGAAACTCCTTTAAATAGTATTGCTTCTGTAATACTTAATGTTCCTATTCTCACAGGAGTGCTGCTAGTCATATTCTTTTTATTTTATTTCATTAAGTCAAATATACAAAGATCATGAAAAGATTTATGCATCTGTGGGGTACAAGGTGTTGATTTTTTATATAATTTGGAATGCTTATATCAAACGAATTAATATAGCTTTCACCTCATTTACTTAATTATTGTGTTAAGACATTTGTGTTCTATACTTGATAGATTTGACTTATACCCTTGCAATATGCTCCATAGGTGTGGTTAAGAGAAAGCTGTATGCCTCTCTACATAATTAGTCAATAACCAGAAGACTTGTCTGCATTTACTTCAGTCATATTATATTCTTTCCCCAATTGGGAATTATTCTTATTATTCTAAGTTATCACTGTTTGGTTATTAAAATTTAAAAATACTAAATTTTTTTGTTACTCTATAAATGATATGCATAGGGGGTGTATTTTTATCTACCAACTTCTATTTAAAAAAAAAAAAACTCCAGTGTTGTTCTCTTGTGTTAGTTCATAACACTATTTGTAAAATCGCTGTTAACATTGACCTTGCTTGATGTGTACGTACTCAGAAAAAAATAAGTCTCAATAAGATGTGATAGGTATTTTACCTGGTTTTTCCTGCTTTTGACAGAGAATCTTGACTCTAATGGGAAGATAAGCCCTATATTAATGCTTTCCAATTCAGTAGCCACTTGCACATGAAGTGATCTTGATTTAACTAATAAAAATTAAATCAAATTAAAAATTTAATTCCTCAGTTCCCCTAGCCATATTGCCTTTGTGCAGTAGTCATGGTGTGTGGTTGGTGGCTATTATACTTCACAGCACAGAACTAGAACATTTTTACCACTAGAAACTTCTGCAGTGCCTTATATAGTTGAGTTTCTATGGATAACCATGTCTACAGAGGTTTGTAAATCATGTCTTCCAAAAGATAAAATATATTAATCCATTCATGTATCGGGGGCTCTTGGGCTTCTTCCACGACTTAGCAATTATGAATTGGGCTGCAATAAACAATCTGGTATAGATATCTTTGTTGTAATGTGATTTTTGGTCATCTGGGTATATACCAAGTAGAGGAATTATAGGGTCAAATGGCAAGTCTATTTTTAGATCTCTGCGCATTCTCCAAACGTCTTTCCAAAGTGGATCACTTACTTTTGTGCTCACACTTCAGGTGGCTCTTTTAAGAAGTCCAAGGAGGACAGAAATGTCTCCTTGTGAGTGGACACAGTGAGGGTGAGGGACGGGGCTATGTGAGCAGGACATGGGACACAGCAGGTGGGGTCGAGTATTCAGCAGGAGGTGGATACAAAAGAGGGTACATAAAACTTGGCCCACTCTCCTCACCCTTTGGAGATACTGGACTTCCCTCTGTGCCTAGCACGGAGATTTGTGATTCCTTTCTTCATGTCTCAGGAGGACAGCCCTACAGGGTGGAATTCCTGGCAGCCACGGGCATGCACTCGGGTGACATCTTTATACAAATAGGATAGTAATTAACACCCACAGTTTATTTAACCAGAGGTGTCCACCATAGTGGATGGTGGGATTCCCTGACCCATTCTGAGGACATCGATGGTGCTCAGACCTTACAGTAGGGAGGTCAGTTGCCCGAGTAGCTGGGACTCAACCAGACAAGCTGGATACAACAGGGGAATAAAATTCGTCAAGGACTTCAGATCAAGCAGAAATAAATATCCCTGAATTTTTCTGCAAAAGAAACCAATGTTTAAAAGCGAGCCTTACCAGCACCTCCTCTCCAAGTTCCATCCCCTGCAGAATTAATGAAACTTCTGTTCTTAGATCAGGGATAAGTATCTATTATCACACTCGCTTGGTATTATCGGTAGTTGTTGTAGGTAAGTCCTCTGTGCCAGAGCAGGAAACAACAACAGTCACTGAATGAGTGGTCTGCGTGTCAGAACCTCTGGTGCACACGGACAGGGTGACGACTAGCCAGGTCCCGAGGGGTCTGAGTCTCCTTGGTCTTCCGTCTCAGGAAGAGCCTTCCACTACCTCTCCCGTGTATATGTGTGTGCCCACGAAAGCAGTTGTCCCATCTAGAGTCCTACAGCATCTGGATTGCAAATGCATCCAAAATGGTTCATAATTTTTTTTCTCCTATTGTTGGGGAGGTGCTGCAGACTCCTTTCAAACCACTGGCATTTCATAAGCATAAATGACTAGAAAAGTATTTTATACAAACTGGTGAAATCGTTGGTTGGGTGAAATCTTTGTAAGAAGTCTGTGTCCAGAGCTGATCTCCAAGTCTCTCCCTCCTCCTGGCTGGCTGCCGTCCTGCCTTCTCCGGCCGGGCCTCTCCCCGAAGGCTGGGGCTTTGCTGGCCCTGCCCTGAGGACGGAGACGGATGAGGTGTGTAGGTCATTGATTTTCAGTTGGTATTTTTAGCTCATGGTTAGCAAAAGCAGAGACAGCGTTGAGTTGGCTTCTGCTGAACTTGAAGTTGCACGTGTCCTGCGCAGAAGTCCCTGTCCTTGGGCGACTCTGTTTCCATTGGCTGCTGTGTCTGCTGCTTGGAGACCCGCGTCTGCAGAGCTGGGCCTCGCTGCTGCCAGGAACCTTCCTACTCCTTACAAGGCCTGCTGTGCAGTCTGCTGTAAGGACTTGGCCTTAAAGACTATACTTGTAAGTAACTTAGTTCAACATGGTTCTAATGTTTAAACATGTTTGTCCTTCTTAGGAAGTGCCTGTCACAGGACTTCTTAGCTACAGCTGCCCTGTGGAAGGCTCGGCGTGCAGGGTGGAGTGGACACGAGTTTCCAGCATCCAGGTCCATCCCTGTCCTTATGCAAACAATATATGGCTGTGATGTTGTCTTAAAAATTTCCTTGCTTAAAATAAAAGAAAAGAATGCATTCAGCCTTCCGTATCCATAGGTTCTGTGCTCAGGCATCCAGCCAACTCTGGTTGGAAAATATTGGGGAAAAAATAGATGGTTTCCTCTGTGCTGGACATACACAGTTTTTCTTGTCGTTATTTCCTAAACAGCACAACACTTTACATTGCACTTAGCAGGCATCAGATGGTACAGGTAACCTACAGGTGATTTAGAGTGCCAGGAGGATGGCTCCGGCCATATGCAGAAACAATGCTATGTTACAATATGTGAGGTTCCTGGGCATCTGTGCATTTCAGTATCCTTGAGGGGTCCTGGAACCAGTCCCTCGAGGATACCAAGAAACGACTGCACTTAGATGGCACGTCTCTGCCTCGTGTCTAAATAAAGAACATTCTGTGTATCTGAATGTGCTCGTGGACACAGGCTCACACACATGACATATATGTAACATGTGTGTATTTGTCCGGTCCACACAGACACTCGTGCTGGGCTTCCACGGCCACACTCCCGAGGTGATCAGGGTCCTGCTCTTTTGCTTCATGTGTTGTTGGAAGGGTGGCGGAGCCCGTCCAGGGCAGGATGGACAGGCTGCAGGAGGCCGCAGGCTGTGGCTTCCGCTGGATGGCAGGCATTGATCTTGCAACTGACCAGAGGACAGCTGTCCTCCAGGGAATGGAGACAACAGCTTTGCTTCTCCTCTGAGGATCCAAAAGCCTACAGGTGTTTGGTGTCCACACACCTCCGTGGCCTGAGCTGCCGTCATCAAGGCTCTTGGTGCCATCCCGGCTGCTGCCCAGTGTCCCCCCAGCCGTGCCCACCACCCAACCCCTCCCTTCCTCTCTGCAGGGCCGACTGCAGGGGCAGGGGGCGCAGAGGGCCGGGGAGATTGGCTCTTTCTCAATTCCTCCCCTCCCCTTTTTTTTTTGGTGTGCCACAGTGTAAGGACAATGTTTGAGTTTTCTAGAGACTCCCCTTTTGATTACCAAAAAACTATCTTAGCATAAAACTACACATTTCTTCCTCCTGACACAAAGACTGTTTCTTCCCCTTATCATTTTTGTTCCAATAATATTGCTTCTGTTTCATGCCGAAGGCCTTTAACAGAGCCATAGAAAGGTCACATGGATGCAAGTGAGGAAAAGAAAAGCACCTGCTATAAATCACACTAGGGGGTAAGTACATTTAAATATGTATGAAGCCCTGGTCTGGAAACCCAGGGATGATTTCCTAAAATAAGCTTCACAAGGAATTTGCTTTTTAAGAAATTATAGATTTCTATTTCTGGCAATATGTAAGATTAGATACTTTGAACAGCCCTCTTCCCGAAAACAATACTGGATGAATATTAAAAAAAAATAAATGTCCCTGAGCTAGCAAGCAGGTAATAAATGCAGAGTATGAGGCCAGAGCCGAGTAGGGTCTGTGGGGAAGTTTGCATTGGCTGCAGCTGGTTACGAGGACGGGAGCCGCACAGAGGCAGACGCTGTGTCTGTTCCATCACTGTTCCACCCTCTGTCTGGAGCAGACTGGGTAGGAGACATCACGCGCATACACGCAGGGCCACTCAGAATTGTTTCCCATTTTTCACGGTTGGAATTATGCTGGAGATGGAGTATGAACTCTTTTTCAGGCTAATATGTACAGGTGGATACTTACAGAAATATTTACAGATACATGTACAAATACAGGTCAGTAAGCACCTGTGTTACCTGGATATCAGAGCTAAAAGGCCAGGAGACGCCACCCCCACAGGGGCAGGGAGCAGCCTCAGTGCCCAGACCGTGGTTTTCAATACTCTTTCCCATTCATAAAACTATGGACTCTTGGAGAAATGACTGATTGTAGGACTGGGGCAGAAAGTTTACAAGATGAGCCTGGAGCTTCTTGAAATGCCAGAAATTAAAAAAGTTCTAAAGCAAATAAAAAATCACAAAGCTATGGTGATGGAGGATGTGTCAAAGGACTAGGAGGCAACTGAGAGTTCCCGGTGGTGAAATATGGATAATTAGAACAAAATAGTGTTGAAATATAACTGAAAATATATAATACATGTCCCTCAGTTGATGCTGATATAAACAAGTGAATGAATAAATAAATAAGAGAGATGGGATAAAAGCTCCATGGGGAAGAGCTCTAAATAAACCACGTAGGTAATCTCCCTCAAGAGCGCAGGGGCATAACTCCCCCTCCCAAAGTGTGAGCTGCGTGAAGTGCCGTCCTTCCAAAGAGCACAGTGTGGAAGGTGGAGGTGGTGAGATTACAGTGGAGAAACCCAGAAACCCGACAAAACTACCTCGATCAGGTGATCAAAGCCAGCATCGACAGTGTCAAGTAGTGTTGTCACCAGACGTGATGTGACGACAATGACATTCCGCTTTGTGACCTTCTTCCTCCAAACCTGTAGCTCTAATCTAACAGTCAGGACAACACCAGACCGCCCCAACCCAGGGATGTTTTATAAAATCCCTGGCCGGTACTTATCAAAATTGTCAAGGTCACCAAAAGCAAGGACAAGTCTGAGAAACTGTCCTAGTCATGTGGATGTGATGGAATGTGGGGTCCTGGATGAGGTCTTAGAACAGAAACAGAAATGAGATGAAAACGAAGGCAATCTGAATAAAGTGCGGACTCCAGTTCACAGTAAGGCTCCAGGGCTGGCTCCTTAGCTGTGATGAAGGTGAGATGGGGCACGTTGCCGACGGGAGAAGGTGAGAGGGATTCTGTTACCTATGCAACTTTTCTGCACATCTAAAACTATTCTAAAATTAAATGTTTATTTTGAAAAGAGACTTAAAATAATTGCTAAGTGGGAAAATGTAAATTATAGTGTCTATGTGTATATGTTTGGTGGTACAAATATTTTTAAAAATAAGGGATTACTGTAAAATTCAGGCTAGTGGCAGGCTTTGAGGGGAGAGCAGGGTCTGTGATTGGGGTGTGGCACTTAATTCTCTCAATAGTTTTAAGAGGCAAGCACTCATGTTACTCCCATCTTGGAAAAATGGAAGCTTGAGAGCTTATGAAACTTTCTTAAGGCAGCACAACTAGTGTGTAGTGAAGTCGAGTTTCAGAAGCATTGGTTCCAAGACCTCCTGTGAATACCCAAATTCACGGATGCTCTAGTCCTTTATATACAATGGTGTAACAGTTGCATACAGAAGATACAAAGAAAAATAAAATGGAAATTTTAGAACAAAAAGATACAGTAACTAAAATTTTTAGAAAAGCTCAGAAATAGAATGGGTGCATAAGGGTGGCGCCTGTGGCTCAAAGGAGTAGGGCACCCGCCCCATATGCCAGGGGTGGTGGGTTCAAACCCAGCCCCAGCCAAAAACTGCAAAAAAAAAAACAAAAAACAAAAAACAAAAACATTTTAGCCGGGCACTGTGGCGGGCGCCTGTAGTCCCAGCTACTCGGAAGGCTGAGGCAAGAGAATCGCCTAAGCCCAGGAGTTGGAGATTGCTGTGAGCTGTGTGATGCCACAGCACTCTACCGAGGGCGATAAAGTGAGATTCTGTCTTTACAAAAAAAAAAAAAAGAGTCAATGCTCAATTCCTGCTTTCAGCTCTTCTGGGGGGCGTCTACCTGGAAGTGTAATTGCTGGATTATGTGGCAATTTTATTTTTAATTTTTTGAGGAATTTTCCATAGCAGCTGCAGCAGATCACCACCAAAGGTGCACTGGTGTTCCAGTTTCTCCACATTCTTCCCAACGCTTGTTTTCTTTTTCAAAAATGTAATAGCCATTCTTCTTCTTCTTCTTCTTCTTTTTTTAGTAAGTCATTTGTACATAGATCATACATACTGTAATAGCCATACTGTGTCCTGTAGTTGAGTATCTGTTCATGTGTTTGTTGCCCATTTATGTATCTTCTTTGGAGAAATATTATACAAGTGCTTTACCCATTTTTAAATTGAATTGTTCTCTGTTTGTTTTTGAGTTACAGGAGTTCTTCATATTCTGGTTATTAACCTTCTATCAGATACATGATTTGCAAATATTTTCTTCCATTCCCTGGATTGCCTTTTCACTCTGTTGATTGTGCCCTTGGCAAACTTATTTTTATTTATTCATTTATGTTTTGCAGTTTTTGGCTGGGGCTGGGTTTGAACCTGCCACCTCCAGCATATGGGGCCGGTGCCCTACTCCTTTGAGCCACAGGTGCCGCCCTGCCCAACTCATTTTTGACAAAGACACAAAAGCAGTTTGACGCAGGAAAGACAGACGTCCCAACAAGTGATGCTGGAGAGTTTCAAGGAGAATCTCGGCCTAAGTCTTAGACCTCACACAAAACTAAATAGAGCACAGGTCCAAACTGTAAGTACAAAACTACAAAACTTTTGAGAACCAGAGTTTGAGATCTAGGCCTAGGTAAAGAGTTCTTAGACTGGACGTCAAAGCAAAAACTGATAAATTGGACTTCATGGGTATTTAAAGGTTTTGCTCTGTGAAAGACTCTGTTAAGAGGATGAAAAATGAACTACAGAGTAGGGAAGGTATCTGTGATCCACACATATGACAGAGGACTAGTATCTAAAATAGGCAAGCATCTCTCACATTTAAAAACAGCAACCGATCCAATCAAGAAACAGGCAAAAAGGCCAGGTGCAGTGGTTCAGTCTGTGATCCCGGCCCGCTGGAAGGCTGAGGTGGGAGGATCATCTGAGTTCAGCAGTTTCCAACCAGTCTTAGCAAGAGTGAGACCCCGTCTCTAAAAATAGCCAGGTGTTGTGGTGGGCACCTGTGATCCCAGCTACCAGAGAGGCTGAGGCAAGGGGATTGCAACCTCCCCCATGAGTTTGAGGTTGCTGTGAGCTATGATGACACAGTACTCTACCCAGGGTGACAGAGTAAGACTCTGTCTAACAAAAAAAAGAAAGAAAGAAAGAAAGGCATAAAGAAATAGTTTACTAAACAGTGTATTTAGACTGCAAATAACCCTGTGAAAAGCTGTTCAACACCATTCTCCGCCCATGAATTGTAAAGTAAAGCCACAGTGTGACATCATTACCCCCTATCAGAATGGCTAAGGTAATAGTGACAGCATCAAATTCAGGCAGGAGTGCGCAGAGACCAACCACATACAGTGCCGGTGGGATGGACAACAGTGTGGCCACTCTGGGAAGCAGCTGAGCAGTTTCTTCCAAGCTAAATATGGACGTACCCCACAACCCAGTGACTGTGCTCCTGGGCACTTACCCTAGGGAAATAAAGACTCTCGCTCACACAGAACTCTGCATATGTGTGTTTATAGCAGATGTTATTTTTAATAGCCCCAAATGGGAAGCAACCCTGGTGTCCTTCATTGGGTAAATTGTTACAGGGTGGCCCACCCATACCATGGACGGCTACCCAGCGGCAAGGAGGTGGGACGGGAGCACAAGACAACCGGGTGATTCCTCAGAGAACTACACTGAATGGGGGAAAAGCCTGTCCCCAGAGGGCACACACTGTATGATCTTGTTTATATAACAACATTCTTGAAATGACAACATTACAGAAAGGTATAAAAGACTGGTTATTGCCAGGGTTCCGGAGTGGGTCAGGGCAGGAGGGTGCTGGGAGCTGAAAACATTAAAAGAGGGGAGGGCAGAGCTGCTTGGGTGACAGGGACGTCTGTGTTGCTACCGCACCATCTCAGGGCCCTGGCGTAAGGTGTCACACTCGCATAGCTCTGTGTTACTTCTTACAACTACCTGTCAATTTTTAATGATCTCAAAAACTTTAATTAAAATAGGTAAATTCCTTAATGAAAATGGAGGATGACTTACTTTTAATTTTAATGTCTTAAGGTGTCAGCAGCAAGAGAAAAATTGCAAATGTATCTCATGACTTTGGGATTGAGTTGGAACATTTCATTAATTTCGGACAAAATGTTTGTTTTACGTAGTAGAATTTAAACAAAGTCAATGAGAACACTCATATTACTCAAGGGTAGGCCCACGGTGAGTGAGTGAGAGAGACCCATACACCCCACCCCTTAGGTGAGAAATGGTCCCAAATCTGAACGGGGTCATGGTCTCCAACTGTGCAGGACTTGGGCTTCACCACAAGAGGGCGGCATTGTTCCAGCTACCACAGGGGCAGGGGGACAGGTGCAGAGGACCTTGAGAGGTGGGAATGATGCTGTTTTTATAAACAGAATTTTAAACCAAAATCTTGCTCTGGAGAATATATTTTGGGGATTTAAAAAACCATTCAAAATCAGTTTATGACAGTTGCTAATTACTGGGTAAATGAACGAGGGAAGGAAGTCACGCAAGGTGCCCAAGAAGGTGGCTCTGACGGGACCCGGTGTTGGAGGCGTCAGCCAGGTGCCGTCTCCCTCACCTGCTGTGTGAACGCGTGCACACACTCGGGCACTGGAAAGGATCAATATCCAGCTGGATGTGAGACTGACTTCCCCTGCTTTCTGTGGAGATTTACAAAGAGAACAGTCTCATCCTACACTGTGGGATCAAGGAGTCCCCAGACAACAGATGCCGGTGTGGATGTGGAGAGAAAGCAACTCTTATACCCTGTTGATCCAGCAGAACCACTGCAGTTTATACCCAAAAGGAAAAGGTCACTTTACGAAGAGGACTCCTGCACTTGAATGTTTAACCCCAGCACAATTCATAATCACGAGGATGTGGAAACAACCCAAGTTCCCCCCAACACGTGAATGGATGGATAAACTGTGGGTTTGTATACTGTGGAGTACGCTCTGCCATAGAAAACGGTGATCTAGCATCTTTTAGACAACCTGCAGGGAACTGGAAACCATCATAAAGTAAAACCATCTTTTACTTCTAAGTAAAACATCATATAAACGGAGAAACAGACACATATACTCAATACCAAATTGGAACTGATTGATCAACAGTTAAGTAAGGGCATATACATAAATAAATCTCCATGAAGATTGATCTGGGGGAGAGGGAGGGCAAATCCATAGCTATTGGGTGAAGGGTACACTTACATGTATAACCGTGACTCACACAGTACAAAGACAAAGTACACAAACAAAACATGTACACCCCTAATATTCTGAAATAAAAAAGAAAGAGAGGAAAAAAGATATCCTAGCCCAAAGCCTTTGGTCACTTTGATGTCTATATTTATTTAGAATATGACAGGGGTACAAGTGTTTCTGTTACATAAGTTGCTTTTTCACAGTTTGCATCAGAAGTGCACCCATTATATCTGTTAGGTGTGAACTTACACCCCGCCACATGCTTGGATTCCACTGAGTTTTATTCCTGCAGTGCCCATGAGTGCTGAACCACTGGTTCCAGTTTAGTAGTGAGTACATGTAGACTTTGTTTTTCTGTTCTTGCAATGCTTCGCTTAGAAGAATGGTCTCCCTGTGTTTTTAATGGCTGAGTAGTGCTCTGTGGTGTACACATACCACATTTTCTTAATTCACTGGTGTGTTGATGAGCAGTTGGGTTGATTCCATATCTTTGGGATGGTGAATTGTGGTGCTATGAACATTCAAGTGAAGGCGTCTTTTAATTCACATGTAAAATGACTTTTTTCCTTTCAATAAATCCTTAGTAGTGGATTTGCTGGATCAAATTATAGGTCTACTTTCAGCTCTTTAAGTTATCTCCATACTATTTTCTAAAGATGCTGTAAACAGATGGAAAAAACATATCATGCTCACTGATCGGTAGAACCAACATTATTAAAATGTCTATACTAGACAAAGTGATTTACAGATTCAATGCAATACCCATTAAAATACCAATGTCATTCTCCCCAGATCTATAACAAATAGTTTTACATTTCATGTGGAACCAGAAAAGACCCCAAGTAGCCAAGGCAACCTTATTCAATAAGCACAAGTTGGGAGGCGTCACCTTCCCAGACTTCAAGCTATACTATACAGCCACGACAGCATGGTACTGGCACAAAAACAGAGACACAGGAACCCAGACATGAAACCATCCTCACATTGCCGTCCGATTTTTGAGAAAGCCGACAATAATATACACTGGGGAAAAGAATCCCTATTCAATACATAATGCTGAGAAAATTGGATAGCCACATATAAAAGCCTGAAACGGGACCCACACATCTCACCACTTAACAAAAATTAGCTCATGTGGATAACAGACTAAAACCTAAGGCATGAAACTATAAGATTTCTAGAAGAAAATGCTGGAAAAGCTATTGTAGATAGCAGCCAAGGCAAAGAAAAAGAAGACCCCAAAGGCAATCACAGCAACAATAAAAATTAATAAATGGGGTTTGATTAAATTAAATTGTTTCTGCACAGCCAAAGGAACAATTAATAGGGTGAATGTTCACTTCATTTAGCCCAGGGGATAGAGATGGCAGGAATGGGAGGGGATATTGGTGAGGGATGTGGCTGTGATAGGTGAAGAGAATTCTCTTTAGAGTGGAAGGCCTTACCGTGGGTCCCATCATTTTTCTCTTTAGGAGCAGGGTAATGAAATTTCTATCACCCCAACGCCCACGTAGAAATGGACTTCAGGGGGCCGCTCAGAAAACTATGTAATGGGTTTCTCCAGAGGGCTGGTGCCCAACCTACAGGAAGAAGGTGGGAAGAACTCTGGACGGCGTCTGACCCTTCCATCAGGAGTCCAGAGCGGGGAAGAGCTGAGCTGTGGCCCCCAAGGGCTGAGCGGAGCTTAAGTGCATGGCCACCTACACAAGCAGTTTATCTTGGCCAAGGGAAGTGCAGGAAGCTTTTTGAAGAACACACTTGCCAGCTCCCCTGCGAGAGAGAAAGGGAGCGAGTGGGAGAGAGAGAGCACTCGTCTGCCGCCCACACCCAGAGTCTGAAGCCTCCAGCCCAGGGTGAGCCTCTTCATTCCCTTACATCCTACCCTGCCTGGCCTCCTGGGGCCAAGCACACGAGCAGCTAGATCTGAGCTGGGAAATTTAAAGCTAAGTTCAGGCATCTGAATATTGCATGGATTTAGACATTTTAATGTCTAAACTGAGTTTGTTTTATGACTAAAATTGATCTGAAATCTTAGCTAAGAGTAACTGTTAAAGTCACGAACTCCCAAATCTTCATCCAGGGGCCGCTGAGATCATCTACGAGTCACCTGAGGGACAGCATGCACGTTCTGTATGATGGGGTGACATTCACATCACCCAAGGTGCGAGCTCCTTCCCAGACAAGGACTTGGTGCTGGTCTATTTGAGACAGCGTCTCTGCGAAGCAAGTTTTTTGTCTTTCAAGCTTGCAATCTGTCTGGTCAATGGGCCAACAACATGGAGAGAAATTTTAAAAATACTCAGGAAACAGAAGCCCTCTCAGCAGCAACAGATATCAGACGTCAATGACCTATAGATTAGAAGATCTCTGCATGTCCCCAGTAGAATTCCTGATTTCCTCTGCACCTACCACACCTGGTGATCCTTCCGTCTTCCCCCTCTCAGTGGGTCACAGCACCGTTCACTTGGTTTCTCTGGATAAATCTCTAGAAATCCTCTTTCCCTTCTCTCCTGTGCCCTCCATTGAACCAGTAACAGTAGCCGATCATCTCTGCTCCAGAACGCAGCACGCCTGCCTGCTCCCCAGCCCGTCCAGCTCTGCAGCTGGACTGTCCCCTGATCTTGCCGGCGACTCCTGCTGTGGTCTCCCAGTGGGTCTTTTTTTCTCTTACCCTCTTACAATTTATCCCCCTAACACCTAGATTAATTAATCCCTAACCCCAAACCAGCACTATCAGTGGAACATCCGGATCTTCACTACAGTCTCCGAGGCTGTCTGCGGTTTGACGCCTGCTGGAATCACCGACTCACGTCGTGCTTCTGCCTTTGGGGAAGTCATGCGATCACACCATGCCACAGTCGACAGCATCTCAGGGCCTTGGTCCTGGCATTTCTCCTGCTCCTGGGTGCAGGGCACTCCTCAACTCATTCAGAACTTCATGCTGTTTTCCATTCCCATCTCACCTCCTCAGAGAAGCCCTTCATGACCATTCTTCCAAAAACAAAAACACACCCGCTCCGGGTTACCAGCTGTTTTTTCAAGCAGCTTTGCTTTTCTTCTCAGAAGTTACTAAGGAACATTTTGTGCTCTGTGCTGGCTCATCATCTCTCTGCTCTGTTAGAACCGAGACCAGGCTTATGCTACTCCTAGAGCCCCTGGAACAATCTTAAAACCTACTAAGTCCTCCACCAATATTTTTCACTTATTGCTTAGTTAATCGACTAGTTAATACCTGAGGAAGTAAATATGTAGTATAACAAAAGAGCATTGGATTTGAAGCAGTGGATTCCACAGTAATTTTTTTCATTATCGAGTTGTGTGGATTTGGACAAATGACTTTAACTTTCTGTTCTTTTCTTTCTTCACTTTAAAAATGACCTTTAAGGTAGCCTTCAGTTCCGTGATGTCTAAAACCCACAGCCACCTCAGACACAGAACGGTGCTTCTGGTACTCTGCATCTGTGTGCAGACGTCACGACTCACATCTTCCGGGTAACGTCAGGCGTCACGACTCACGTCTTCTGGGTAACGTCTGACGTCACGACTCACGTCTTCCGGGTAACGTCTGACGTCACGACTCATGTCTTCTGGGTAACGTCAGACGTCACGACTCACATCTTCCGGGTAACGTCAGGCGTCACGACTCACGTCTTCCGGGTAACGTCAGACGTCACGACTCACGTCTTCCGGGTAACGTCAGACGTCACGACTCACATATTCCGGGTAACGTCAGACGTCACGACTCACGTCTTCCGGGTAACGTCAGGCGTCTGTCGGACCGCCCTCCTCTCCTTATTCTGCTCCTTCCTTTATCAGAATTTTGGGGCCATCTTTATGTGACAAGTACCAAGCCAGGTACTTGTGAGCCAGATCATTCAGACATTTTCTCTGTTTGCAAGAAGCTCATAATCTGAAAGACAAGGCGGAAGTATAACATAATTAATCGGAATACAGTTTAACAAGTACATACACAGAAAAATGTTCAAAAAACAAGCAGCGGCACCGTCTGGGGTGGCCTGGCTGTGTGCAGTGGCCTGTCTGCAGGCTCACTGGGGAGGGCAGAGGGAGAGGTGGAGGGTGATGTGCAGAAAGGCAACACCGAGCACGGAAAGACCCCCCAGTCTGTTGCTGTGGAAGTCCCGGCCGATCGTTGTCCCTGTAGTTTTGGCAGAACGCTGGGTACAAGGCCAGCACGCAGGGAACAGGGGAGTGATGGAAGGGCTGGAGGAGGTGAGAGGTGCTGCATCAGCTCCTCTGCTGGGGAGTCTGAGGAAGAGAGCGGAGAGCTGGTAAGGAAAGGGGGTCGAGGAGGACCCGTTAAGGATGGAACCAGCAGAGGGGTCCTGGGGATGAGCCCTCAGAGGCAGGAACCGAGCTGGAACGAGGCTCGGGGAAGGAGGCTGCAAGGGGTGAGTTCCTGGGGCAGCTCGGCCAGCAGGGCCAGGGAGTTCACCATCCTCTGGGACAGAGAAGAGGGAACGGGAGAACCAGATGGGGGCATTTGGAGAGCGCAGGAAGAGAAGGAAACGCTGAGGTCACGTGCTGAGCCAAAGGGAGTGAAGGTCGGGATCAGACGAGTGAAACCGGCCATGAATGCTGGCTGACTCAGGCCAGGCAGACGGGGAGATAGTGTTTCTGTTGACAATTACACTTTCAACCTAATGAGTTACTTATTTTTGATGATTCCTGTCTTTATCATGAACTATTAGTAGGCATTAAACTGTGCGTGGGCTCACACTTATTTCCAAGGGTAATTATTGTTAATATTCCTCTGCTATTTTAACTTCCTACTAAGAAAGCATAATAAACAAGGATGCTGAAAACAGAAGGCTCAGCATACAGCGACCCAGTCCAGAGGCAGGAAGCCCATTAGTCAGCTGAGCACTTCACCCACCACGTGGGCTGGGGACGCATTGGTGGGGCCTGGTCTCACCTTCAGCATATGGCATATGCCTGCGTTCGTCAGCAAACATTCGTTTATCACGTCCCTTACGCCAGGTGCTCAGGTGGTCAGGGAGGACTCAGCAATAGAAGACCCAGCCCTCACCCGTAAGAAGCAAATACTTCTGTGGATGTAGACCCAGGAACTTATCCAGCACATCCACCGAGTTTCCAGTATTAAGATGAAACACTACAAGTGTTTCATGAAACCCATGAGGAATATTTTGATTTTATTTTATTCAGGTTTCTGTAATAGCTTTGGTGCTGCTGCTCAGTGGCAAATCATTGAGACTCTATTTTATGAGTTATTTAGTGGCCTGGAAGCAAATAAGTAATTTGGAAAAGACATAGTCTCTTGTTTGTTGCTTTCTTTCCTATCCTCCGCTGTCAGCCTGCAGGTTACCACTCTGTGCAGAACCTGCCCTTCATCTCAGTCATGCTTGGGCGGTTTCCCCGAGCTCTCCGCAGGAGCTTCCCAAGATCCCGCCTGCAGCCTCTGGGGGGCGCTATTGCCCTCCCTTACCCATTGATGTCTGTGAGCAAGTTATTCAGGTGGAATAGAAGGTAATTCACATGCAACAGGAAAGAAAGCCTTGGAGGAAAGGTCAGCCTTATTACAATCCTAGGGATCTGAGGTAATATATTTGCCCATTTCTTCTTTAATATTGAACTAGCTATTCCCCATCACACCTTGTATCTTTCAGCCATTGAGGTTGGAGAGAAGTTGTTGTTGACAGTAATCTCCAAAGGACATTTCTAATTTCCTTCCTTCTTTCTCTTTTCAACCCTCCTTTCTCCTTTCATTTCTTCCTTCTGTCCTGTAGTCATTTATCCACAGATACGTCTTGAGCATGGATGCTGTTCTAGGCTCTGTTATATTCTGAGAGCATGAAGTGGAATAAAAACAGTCTTTACCCTCAGGGACCTTACAGTCCAGACAGAGACAGACAACACAAGCCACAATTACACTGTCACATGGACGACAGCACTGGCAGCAGACACAGGACACTGGGGGAGGATGGAACAGAAGCTTCGGAAACTGTGGGGAGGTCAGGTAACACTGACTTTATACCGACTCACCAAGGGAGGTAGCCAGATGGAGCTGGGTGGAGAGAGGGAACGGTCTTAAGGATAAATGGAAAGATCTTGATGATAAATGCATGGGTTTTAGTTGCAATATAGAGGAAATTAATAAAGAAATTATGATACGATTACTATAGTATCAGCTGAAAAGGACCAAGGAAAGAATATTTCTTTTCTTTACTTCTCATTGAAACTTTGACTTCTTTTCCCATTGATCAATTCAGATCTGAGTGGGAATTTACTGGAGTACTGTAACCACATTTACTCATTCGTTAATCTGGGTAAGAGATCTCATTCTTTCCTCACCGTGGTGGCTCACTCTTTGCAATACTGCATGGTCTTTTTGTAAGGGCGAATACGAGGACGAGATGGAAGTATGGCTGATGATCCTCTCAACCAATGAACGAGGGCAAGGATCCTTTAATTTCCTTCAGCTTTCCAATGTAGACAAAACTTCGCTCTTACCTCATGAAATAACTTCTCAAAACAGCCTACGGGTTAGAATTTCTCAAGGATGTTTAAACAACTATAGATGTCCCTGTTCTTCCACAGGAATTTCCAATTTGGTAAATCTGATATGGGGCCTAGACATTTCTGCTTAAGAAAAAAAAAATCCTCTAATGATTTCAATGTCAAGTCAGTGTTGGTAATCAGAGTTTTTGACTATTTTCAAGTAATAGATTGTGGTGGAAAGATGTTACCATTCAGAATCACTTTTGCACTGCTGGTGGGACTACAAACTAATACAATCTCTATGGAAAGAAGCATGGGGAATCCTCGAAGAGCTAAAAGTAGACCTCCCATTTGATCCCCAATCCCATTACCAGGTAACTACCCAGAAGAACAAAAGTAATTTTACCACCCGGACATTTCCACCAGAATGTTTACTGCAGCTCAATTCACAATTGCCAGACATGGAAGCAACCCAAGTGCCCATCAACCCACGAATGGATTAACAAACTATGGTGTAAGTACACCATGAGTACTATTTAGCATAAGAAAAGATGGAGATTTTACATCTTTTGTGTTTACTTGAAGTTGAAACATATTCTTCTTAGTAAAGTCTCTTAAGAATGGAAAGAAAAAGTATCCCATGTACTCAATACTAATATGAAACCAATATATAAACAACTACATGCCCACATGAAAGAAAAAGAAAAGTACAGTCTAGTGGGGGGAGGGGGAGGGGGACGATTGGTGGGACGTCACCTAGTGTGCACAGTGTGAGGGTGTTCAGCACCCCTCCTGCAGGTGAGGGGCTCAATTACAACGTGAACCTTACCTTAGAAATGAAAACAATGTAACCTAAACATTTGTACCCTCGTACCAATCTGAAATAAAAAAAATAATGTTTGGAGTCACAAAAATTTGACACTGAATTGTGGTTCTGTCACATACTAACTGTGGCCAAGTTACCATATCTCCCTGAGTTGGAGATTTTTCATCTCTGAACAGGCAGAGGCAGCATCCAGCTCAGAGGTTTGGTGTGCTCAGTGAAGGCGGGAAACTTTCCTAGGAGAAGCACAAGAGTCACGGCAGACAGTCACCCCGAGAGAGATCTCAGGAACCACGGCAGACACTTACCCCGGGAGGGATCTCAGGAACCATGGCAGACACTCACCCCGGGAGGGATCTCAGGAACCATGGTAGACACTCACCCCGGGTGGGATCTCAGGAATCATGGTGGACATTCACTCCCAGGGAAAGATCTCAGGAACCACGGCAGACACTCACCCCTGGGGGGATCTCAGGAATCATGGTGGACATTCACTCCCTGGTGGAATCTTAGGGAACATCCCTTTTCAACTGAGCTGGTGAAACAACCATAACACAGACAACCTTTTCATTTCTCAGCTCCTCTTAAGGATGAGGTGACACTGAAAGTGTCAGAGTCAGAGAGGACATTAATGGCCATTGCTGTAGTTGTGGTCCACACTTTTGTTTTGACACACAATTTATTGAGCATCTATTTTGTGCAAGGCTTATTAATTTTTTTCTTAAATATCCCTGAGTCTTTCCCCCCCACCCCATGCTACTGTCGACAGTGTGGTCTCCCATCAGCTTTCTCCATCCTAATTGATCATACTGGCTTTAATCTCACTCTCCTCCAATAAACATGATCACGCAGCATCACTGCTTACATCCCATCTCTGCCAGGGTCACATCCACGGTCCTGCACATGGAAAACAAAGCCCTTCAGAGCTGCCTGCTTCATTATCTTGTACCATCTGCCTGCTGAGTAAGGAAGGGTACTAATGGACCATTAACAATTCCCCCCAAATTTCCTACTTGGTATATTTTACTCAGGACATTCCCTTGGCCTGGAAGACCCTTTTTTGTATAACAAAAGATGCGCATTTAACCCGTCTTTATTGAGTGTTAGTTTGAGTGAGTCTCTTGAGGAGTTTCATTTGCTTCTCAGATCTCCCTCATGTCCTGTCCCCCATATCCTGTCCCCCTGGTGTTCTGCCCTCCTGTGTGCTAGCTCCCTCAAGTGCTGTCCCCCTTGTGTCCTGTCCCCCTGTGTCCTGTCCCCTGGTGTCCTGTCCCCCTTGTGTACTGTCCCCCTGTGTCCTGTCCCCCTTGTGTGCTGTCCCCCTTGTGTGCTATACCCCTGTGTCCTGTCCCCCTTGTGTCCCGTCCCCTGTGACCTGTCCCCCTGGTGTCCTGTCCCCCTATGACCTGTCCCCCTGGTGTGCTGTGACCTCCAGGTTACACCAAGGACACTGGAGCCCAGATAGTTTGGGCTTTACAGGAGTAGCCTCCCCTACCCTCTCAGAAGCTGCTGTCCATTCTCGGTTACAACTGCTTTCTTGGAATGGAAGAAAGGAAAGAAGGAAGGGAAGGAGGGCAGGAAGGAGGGAAGAAGGTTGGAAAGAATGATCCGAATGTGTGAACGTGGGCTCTGGTATCCATCTCCTCCTGGTCTTTGCCATGTGCTGCTGTATTTGCAGAAGTGACATTTTGTGGTTGTTTCACCAGCTCAGTTAAATAATGCTGCCATTAATGTCCCCTCTGACTTTGACACCTTCAGTGTCACCTCATCTTACAGGTCAGTGAACAAGTGTGTGTGCAATTATTACTAGATGCTGAGCATTAGTGAAGTCCTAGTGTTCACACTAAGGACTCCAAGTGGCTTTACAGTAACTTCCAACTCAGTTCAACCACCTTCTCTAACCTCTGTGAAAAGGTGCATATGGAATTGTCATTGCAGCTACACAACATCCCTAACTCTCCTCCTTTTTGCTTTATGGGAGGGGCTTCCATTTACAGAAAAAACACCCTGCTCCAAAGCCCGTCCCCTTTTCAATGCTGTCTTGTACTAAGAGTTAATTCTATTTCTTTCCAAACAACCAGGAACCTCTGCTTCTTTGAAGATAGCTTTGTGTTTAGAAGTCCATGAAAATGTTACACGATATTGAACCATATATTGTAGATCATAAAATCAGTGATTTGCTAAACAAACATTCCGTGCTTAAATAAAACGCAGCAAGTGTTTCAACACCAAGGGCGCGGCTGCATCACAGAGGCCTGTGGCTCACGCACCTCGTTCCTGGTGATAAGGTCGTTATTAAACATGCATGCTCCTCAAAATGTAGCTGCCAGGCCAGATTAGATTTATTCGATGACTGATTAAACATGAGGGCATTCAACACATTCTCAGACATAACTTGGGAACAGAGTTATAGAAATGAAATACAAGGAGATCAGCATGACGAGGGCACGGGCTGTGACGTGCTATCTTGAATTTTGTCCTGCACATCTTGGGCAG
This sequence comes from Perodicticus potto, assembly GCA_963574655.1. Lineage (NCBI taxonomy): Eukaryota > Metazoa > Chordata > Mammalia > Primates > Lorisidae > Perodicticus > Perodicticus potto. Next base: position 55,102 of record CAUYRH010025971.1, read on the forward strand.
AAGGCAGAGGCCTTCTGAAAGGTAATTTTTAAAATCCATGTATAGTCAAAGAGTATAAGATTAAAAACTTAATAGTTTCATTTCCTTAGGTAGATGTTTTATTTTTAAGGAAAAGAAACCACACATAATATCTAAATTTACTTCTTGCCAGAGAGTCTTAATAACAAGGCATTTTCTAGTCTTTCAAGAACCATTTTCTAATGAAAAGTAGTGACAGGGAAATTGGAACTTGATTTTTAAAAGAAAAAATTATCCACAATTACCTGAACATCTCAACACTGGGTTGGGTTATGAGTGAAGGTAAGTGCTCTGTACTTATATACATGCCAGTTGTTTGTTTCATTTTCTATTCAAATTAAATTTTATAAAGTAGCGAGATATATGTAATGTACTTAGTATACCCCAAATTCCTGGGAATCTAAGAAAAAATTTGGTGTTTTCGTGTTCTTAGTTTTACCAAGAAGTTGATAGATAAACAGCTAAAAAAAAAAAATATTCCAAAAAGAAGACTTGAAAATATATTCAACTTTAATGGCAACTAGCTAATGTAACTTAAAAGAATAGTTAGACACCAATTAGCAAAAATTCTGGAAAGGGTGATTACTCCATGACGACAAAGGTCCAGTGACATAGGCGGTTTCCAGCACAGGTGGCCCAAAATAGAATAAATAGCTGACGGAGCTGGCTTTTCAACAACACATTGACAGACCCTATACAGAATCTTTAAGGTATTGGCCAATGGAAGGAGAATTCCACTGCTAAGAATCTATTTTAAGGGGATGATCAAAAAAATCAAAGCTTTGTGCACAAAAGTGCTGATTGCAGCATAAGTTGAATAGTCACAAACGTGAAACTCTAGCTATCCAACAGTAGAGGTGGGGTGAGTAGGAGACGTCATTTAAAATAACAGCCACAAGCTTTTGTTGTTATAGGAATGGCTAATCAGGTGGTTTTATTTACCGCATGACTTCAACTAAGTAAAATGCACTCCTGCCATCCTCCTGCTGATATTACTAATAGAACACAAAATGTACGTGGTACTTGTTGTGCGCAAACCACTCTCACAAGCCCGTTGTGTGTATTTAATGCTCAAGCACGCTGCTGAGGCAAGTGCCATCGGTCCCCATCGTACAGGCGAGGAGAGCGAGGTCACTGAGACTGAGTGGCTTGTCCCAAGTCACACAGCCAGAAAGTGACAGGGCTAGGTTGTATTCTTTATAAGTTTTATTGAGGTATAACTCACATAATGGAAGCTTCGTCTTTTGAAAGCCCATGCACCGGTTTGTATATTCTTAGTATCTATAGAACTATCCCAGGATGCCATCTTACAACACTTTCATCATCTTCAAAAGAAATGCATACCCACTAGCAGTCACTTTCCATTTCTTCTCCTACTCACTGGCAGACACTGTTCCCGTTTGGTATGAATTTTCCTGTTCAGGGCATTTCCTATAAATGGAATCACCCATCTCTCGTTAGCGTGGTATGTGCAGGGCGCGTCCATGGTACAGGGTGCAGGAACCTCTTCCTTTAACAGACACTGTGCCCGCATTCTGTGTCCAACCATCAGCTGATAGGCATTCGTGTCACTTCCACTTCTGGCTATTATGAATAATGCTGCCCTGGCCATTCGTGTGCAATTCGGGTGTGACACGTGCTTTCCGTTCTCCTGGGTCTGTGCCCAGCAGCCGTGCACACCTTCTGCTCCCTTAAGCCCTACGCTCTGCATACAGGGAGATAAATACTCCTAAATATTAATATGTGCTAATGCTGGACAATAGAATTAAGGCCGAATTCTGTTCTATAGATACTTTTTCTTTGACATTTACCGTGATTAACCCTACTTTTACAATCAAGTAAAACCATTAAAGTCATAAACTCCCTCGATAAGTCTTTAAAATCTGGTGTTTGCCCTTTCCACTGTCTGAAAATAAAGGTTACTAGGGGCCTTCACGTCATGGAGTCCACAGAACTTTCTGTCAGTTTGCTGCTGTGAGCAAGCCATGAAGGAGCCCGGGCTGGGAACTCGGGAAGCAGGTTCACCGTGTGAAGCTGGGCAGACGCTGGACGGGGGAAACGCCCGGGAAGTGACAAGGATGAGAGAAGGGAACTTGGTGGAAGTGACAGGGATGAGAGAAGGGAACTTGGTGGAAGTGACAGGGATGAGAGAAGGGAAATTGGTGGAAGTGACAGGGATGAGAGAAGGGAATTTGGTGGAATCGGAGCAATTTCCTTGCACATAACACACAGCAGGAAGGCAGGAACTGTGCTCTTTTCTCAGCGGAGGCGCTGGCATCTTAGGGCCTAGCAGAGTCTGCTCCACAATGGATGCCGAGAGGCGTTTTTGGGGTGAGTGCTGGAGTGCCCCAGTGACTGGAGACTTATCCCAAGGCCGACGTCACCCAGCAGGCTAAACCCGGACTTCCTGATTCCAGACTGCCTCTCTGTCCTTTGGTCAGGGCTCCTGGGTCCTGAGCTGCCCACCTGGTCCTGGCCCTCAGCCTGCCTGACGTCCCTGTGCACTGTGACGCAGACTGACGGCTCCCTGGGCTCAGGGAGGGACGGGCCCCCCTCTCTCCACTCTGGTGGGCACGCCGGGCGGTTCGTGCTTTCTTCCCACTCCGCAGGCCGTAATCCCAGTAATTTCCCAGTGCAGAAATTCTCCTCGCTGTCCGTTTCTCCCCACGATTGACCCCCTGTTTGTTTCCTAGTCCCCAGAATCCCATGCGACGTGGGATTTGGTGAAGACAGAGCCTCCAGGACCTTCACTCCTGCAAAGTCAGTGCTTTCCTTTTCTGTTTAAAAAAGCAAGAACACTTTGACTTTGGTTCGGGGTTTATTTGAAGTACAAATTCTTTTGAAAAAACAACAGGTTAAAGTAATCACCCTTCTACCTTTTTCTGTACAACAGCTATATAGAGATGTCACCTATAACTCCAACTCTGAATTCTCATTTGTAGACCTTTATCATTTAAATGAAGTTTTTTATTTGAATATCTTATTATCCTAAGCTCAATGGCAACAAAAACAAACTTACCATCTTGCCCGCTCCATTTTTCTTTCCCTCCTTCCGCAGTTGAAGCCACAGTTGCCAAACCTACGCAGGCATTTACACTCACCCCGCCTTTCACAGCCTTACCCTTACTCAGATCGCAGTCTCAAAGGATCGTTTTCATTTTTTATTTTGAGATGCCTTGACATTGGCCATTGTTTCTAATTTCACATCTATGTTCTCACCCCTCATCCATATACGACTGGAAATACTTCTCTGTAGAATTGAGTGACTGTGGATTTTTTTCCTTCTGTATTTTTCTTTCATAAAATTACAAGAATAATCATTAAATACTGTCTCTATTCTCCAACTCAGCACTTCTCCAGGCCTTTCTCCTTCAAGTACCAGACTGTCTGCATGGCTTCTGGTTTTCAAATTTCTCCACTATCTCATCACAACTTACCCATTCAAAGCAATTCTTATAGTTTCCACTCCACAGATGTTTCCTGTGCTTCCTTCAGGCCCGCTGACTCGGTGTGCACCCTGGCCGTGCCTGTCTCTGACGCGTGGGTCCGAGTGTTATGCTCTTCAGAAGAGCTGTGTGTAGTTTCCTCGGTACACAACATCTGATCTAAAGATGTAAACATATGGTGGCAATCTCGGGGTAGACTTTTGTGTAGCACCTTTAATGGTGTTTGAATGAGATGTTTAACTTTCAACTTTACATCTTTATAATTATTCAGTATTAGAATACTTCCATTGTGCTCTTGGTGTGTTAGCTGATAATGTTTTGAGTCAAGAATGTCACCTTCAGATGAAGAAAGCTGCCAGCTGCTTCTCCTGTGATCGGGGTATTGGAGGCCATGTCAGAATACTCTGGGACTTGAATTTAGACTTGTATTCAATAGGCATCCTTAGCCATCTAAGGAAGTATTTCCCTCATTCCAAGTATTAGCCCATTCATCTTCCCGGAGCATTCCCTCTCCTTTTCTCAGCCTCTGTTTCTTTGCCCATCCTCCCCTCCCACTTGGCTGAGGGCCCCTTTGTCTAGCGTGCTGTCCGGGCCCCACAAGGGGTGCGTCCTGTGTCCCTCAGACATGTCTATGCCCCACATCCCAGCACTCACAGGACGGTTTTGTTACTGCCTGTTAACTTGATTAAATCCTTCCGAGACTAAAAAACTCAAAGAGGGTGGGGTAAAGCCTGTATGGAATGAATGTGAACTGTGTAGCAATGGATCTTTGCAATGTACGAGAATTGATTGGTTAAATGATCATTTACAGCAGTCGTTTTCCGTAAATACATTCCATACTTTACGAAATTTTCCTATAGTATATATGATTTTTTAAATAATATATATTCAATCACATATATTATTTTACAACTATGTATGTTATAGGGAAATCCACACAGTATAGAATTTAATAATATCTCCCTATAACTCTCACTTCATTCCCGACCCTGTCCCTGTTCACGTATTCTGTATCATTGCAGCAATATTATTTTGTGTTCTTTCATTTATCCCAACTTACCTGTACATATGATTTTATAGTAACATAGCAAACATACAATTTTCTATTCATTTTAAAATCACTTATGAATTCATTCTTCATAATGTTTAAGGCTACTTGTATTTCCATCAGTAGTTAGGTTTCCAGGGAGATGGATTTGTTTCTTTTTATTTGTTTTCTACTCACAGCCACAATTGTGAACTTTACAACTTGTGATTGTTCTGGTAGAACCTTCAGTGAACAGTTACACAGGTATGTTGAGAGGATAAGGATAGTTACTATTAAAGTGGGCTGCCTTTCCTGAGCGGCAGACACCTTTTAAAGATGCTTTCCAGATAAAGTCATCATTTGTCTAGAGGGAACTTGTATCCTGGAGCAAATGGAATAATCCGCTTTTAAGTTTTCTGTGTAAGTAGATCCCTTTGGGGTGGAGGGAATGTGGTTCAGCCTCTTACTCAGATTTTGTCATAGCTGTCATCGCACCTGGAGAGCCGTTCATTCATCACGAGAACTCAAGGTTGGGCTGGAATTTCTGGGAAGTTAAGAGAGGGTGGGGTGCAGAGAAAGCAAACGTGTTTGTTATAGATTATTGTCTTTACACAAGAACTATGTGTGGAAGAATGAGTCACATTCCAGACCCCGAAATGGCACTCATGGGCATGCTCCAAGGTCTGGGGATATTTTATAGCTATTCAGAGAATTTTCCACAAGGTTTCAGGATACGGTGCAAAAACTAACGGCCTCTATTTCACCCGAGTGAGTCAGGTGAGACCGGACTGTGCGATGACTGACATCTTACACCTTGCCTTTGCTTCCCGGGCTTGTGTTTCATCACAACTGTTCCTTACTTGCTTTATCCTGTAACAAGTAAAAATGCAATTTTGTTTTGCAAAGAGTTTGTGTTGCAGCCAACTTCCTCCTTTTGGGTCAAAGAGGAGTTCCTTTGAGGAAAGAGACTGTGTGGAAACCTGGAATAGTTGTGATGGGTCCTGAATAGACAACTGGGGGTCTCCACTGTCATAAGTCAGCACGTATTATCGAGAGCTAGCAGCTCGAGACAGCAGACTGCAGTCAACCGGGCTGTTCCATTGCTTTCGGGCCTGTCCATTTATTGAGACAGAAAATACAGCTGTGTGAGCAGCAGAACCAGGGCTCCCAGAGCAGCCCCTTAAAGGCTGAGAGGTCCAGAGCAGAACCGGTCGGGAGAGAACCACCTGCCAGTCACACCATTGCTGGCAGCACTACAGGCATCTACTCAGAGTGTTTCATTTATCTCATAAAAACTTGTATTTTAAAAAAAAGGAAGGAAAAGGCTCATTTCAGGTTTTTCAAGCAAATCCTTCCAGTGGGGCAGAGGCACAAAAGTAACTTCACTGACTACTCAGCATGGCAATTATTCACACCGCACCCCTGGCTCTGGGGAATAGCAACAAGCACGTGTGCGCTGAGGTTGGGGGTTTCAGAGATGTGGGTTCCCATCTTAGTTCTGCTGCTGCACAACCCAGCACTAGTCCATGTACGCCTCCATGTTTTCTAGAGTTTTGTATTTCAAAGTATTAATAGTACAGGGATGCAAATATTTTGAGTTACATTGATTTCTTTTGTAAGCTAGAGTTAGGGTTCTAAGGGCGCCTGTCACCTAGACAGTGTTCACTGCACCTCTCACTCCTTGGGCTTTTGTCCACCCCTCCACACTTGATTTCTACCAAGTTTCTCTCCCCTCTGCATGTATGAGCTCTTCAGTTAGTTCCAATGTAACAGCAAACACGTGCAGTGTCTTCACTCCATTCTTTAGATACTTTACTGGGTAGCGGCCTCCAGTTCCATCCTCATTGTGTAAAAGGCATTACGTGACCACCTTTCATGGCTGAGTAGTACTCCCCTGAAGCATACACCACATTTTGTTAATTTGCTCATGAATAGATGGGAACTTGAGTTGAAGTCACACCTTCACAACTGTGAATTGTGCTGCAATAAACACTCAAATGCAAGTGTGGGTTTTTTTTTTTTTTGATAAAAGAATTCTTTTCCTTTAGGGTAAACACCACAGCAGTAGGATTGCTGGACCAAACTATCGGTCTGTCTGGTGGTATCTCCAGACCAGTCTGTTGAGGTATCTCCACCATTTTTGTAGCAAACATTTTTGAAGAGCTTTTTCTGTGCTTGGCATTGTTTTGAGCACTTTATACCTAATCTCTAAAACAACACTATCACATGAATAATGCCTCCATCTGCATCAGAAGGATGGGGCACAGAAGAGTTGAAACCTGTGCAAGGGTGTGGAGCAAGAAAAAGGCAAGACTCCAACCAGTAAGCATGGGGGTCAGCGCTCCTGAGCACCGTGAGTGTGGAGGTCTGTGCTCCTGACAGCAGAGCCACCTCACACCTGCTTGGACCCCACACCAAACACAAGACAAGAATCCTTGTGAAGAGGCCCGCTAACTGCTTTCTCCATAAACTTAGCCTATCAGGCCTTGAATCAATAGAAACTTGGATATATTGACTTCAAAAACATGGCAAGGAAGCCCTTTCTGAAGCTTTCATTGGGAGATGAAACCGTACTAAGATCACAGATTTATTGACAATGCTTTATTTCGACCTGAGCTCTCAGCAAGCCTCATAAACACCTTCTAAAATATTGGGGATATTCACTGGCTAAATTCTAAGCTTGTGCCTTTGGCCAGGGCTGGGCTAATGTCCTCACCTAGTCAGTGACTTCTGTATTCTGATCCTGTCTACGGGTATGATCTTTGCACCCACATTTTATTAAATTGTTTTGGGATTCATAAATCACCATTTGTAAATTAAAAAATCAGTGAGTGTTCTGTTAAAAATTAGGGTCTGGTTGAACTTTTTAAAAAAGGTTTTTGTTTTTTTATTCTCATAGCCAAACTGGGCTCTTGGCATTTCAATGAATTCTTTTAACTCCGCACATTGTTCAATGGCTAACCATGGAGTTAAAAAGCTCAATTAACCTACAATCAATGATTCAGAATATTAAATACAGCTACATGAAAGACCAGGCCTAAAGAAAATCATGGGAAAAATGTGTTTGCAACAGGGGGATGGCAGGGGGAAGCAACGCTCTCCCCACTCCCCTTATACAAAGGGATCTGAGGGAAGGTTAAGAGAGAATCAACTTTCTTTTTTTATTTCAGATTAACCAAGGGTACAAGCCAGAGGTTACAGTGGCTGCATTTGTTAGGTGAAGTCCCTGCTGTGGTGCCCACAACAGGAGGTGTGCTGTGTACCCCCATATCATGCCTACTGGGTAACAGCATACCAGTTGAGAGCATGAACTTTCCAAAGTAAGTGTCTTTCAAATTTTGTTTAGTCACTAATTCTTTCAAAGAGTCTAGGGCAACATTTGCCTTTTGGTTTTCTTTACCCTTTGACTGCTCTTTTAGTGGGGTGCATGGGGATTCAGCGTTACCTTTTACCTTACTGGTCTCTGGTCCTGCCATGACTCATAGTAACAACTCCACCCTTTCTTTTCCAAAAATGTGTGGCAGCTGCTCCGGAAGTACTTCTGAGTCAGGCAGGAGTGGGGCAGAATGCCTGAGTGCTGACTTACCTCCCCAAACTTGTAGGAGGAGGCAATTAGAGAATTAGAGGTTGTACCTTCAGTTGTGGGGTAATGACTTCTGCCGTGGTTTGTGCAAGCTTACTACTGGGACATGACAGGAAATTTACCTCAGTTTTTTTTATTCAGACACCCACCTACACTATTCTTGTCTTAACTTGTTGGGCATGGGTACTTATCAGGAAAAGAGGCCATGACCATCCTTCTTAAAAATTTCTGGATAAGTTTTATTAGGAAAAATTACTGTCAGCAATTTATACTTAGGAGCAATGCTATTGCATTTTCCTTGGAACGTGTCTGACAGGACGGCCAAATCCCTTGAATTGGCGTCCCAAAGAAGGCCACAAAGTGTGGGACAGGGACAGCCAAGTGTGGACTGTTTATTAAGTACTATAATTGCCTTGTACATTTGGGCTGAGACACGGTCCATTGTGAAACTTGAAACCCCTAAGAAGTAAAAACTATGAGAATAAAAATTCAAACAGAAGCTGTTGCAAAGAGCTCCTAAATAATACTTCAACGCACACATTTGCTTAGTAAAGGCTAAATTCCTAGAAAGTGGGGCCCTATTTTATTTGAAAAAAGTGAGACATGTGTTAACAATACATGGAAGCCTATCAAGCCTCCTCTGCCGCTCAGTCCATTCAGAGATCACAGCAGGTGAGGGATTCAGCGCTTTCTTCCCATCGTGAAGATGACTGTTCTGTTCTCGTGTCTCTTCCACCGGGAAGCTGAGAGTCAGCCTCTGTCTACCACTAAGTCTCCAGTCTGCCGAGGGTCCTTTTCTCAGACACGAGTTTAAATCCTGCCTCTCACCTCTCCCACATGAGCGCCAGGTAGGAAGTTACTATGGAGGGATTTTGCTCTTTGGGTTAAGACTTTGACCGACATCGAAATGCCACTTGGCTGTCTTCTCAATGTTAGGCAATTGAACTGGAGCAACATAGTATGTTAACATGGACACTGTGGAAAGTTTGAGCAAAGGAACCAAGAGTAGCATCCCTCTCCCATGATCCGGGATAGCAGAAGGTGCCAGAGGACACCCCGCTGAAAACAACCAAGATGGAGATGGCGCAGAGTCAGCAGAATCCAGGGAGAGCTGGGGGGCAGGAGAGAAGGATGGGAGTGGGCCCAAAGATGCTTCCATGGGTCTCTCCTGCAACCCGTCCTCCTCATGGAGGTGTCCAGCTGTGTGTGCACAGGGCACCTGGTCGGGTCTGGGAAGCTGGGGAACAGGGCAGCTCGTTTGCTTGTTTTAATGTCAAGTTCAGGTTTCCTGTTCTGAGAAGCTGCTTTCCTCCTAGTAAGGTTTACTGTTTCCTTAGTAAGGACGGGCAGTTCCAGCACAGATGGTGCGTTTACTCCCTACCACGCCCACCCCATCCCCAGCAGCACTGAGGCAGCACTGTGTTCTCAGTAGGCATCTAAAGGGGAGGTCCCTGAGTACCCCCAGTCCCCACTGAAAATGGCCCCCAGTCCTCATTTTTCTCTATTATGGCTCTAAGAAGTTGAGAAGTAATAGACACAGAGGCTGAATACCCTTTTATTTCTATTAGAGCCCAGGTTAGAGAGTTAGGGTCAGTTAACCAAGTGGACTTGTAAACGATGAACTCGGATTTTCGGCAGAACTGCAGACCCTGTCACAGCAATGACGGCAAAGGTAGTGCCAGGATGGGGCCCTCCAGGTGCTACTTTGGTGGTGGAGACAGAGAGCAGGTTTCTGCTCTCCCTGGGTGATTCCCTTTCATGAGGAACCCCTGCTTGGGAGCTCAGCCTAGCACACCCACTTATCCCTCCAAATTTATCCTCAGAGGTGTGATGTGAGAGGCGTGAAGTTCAGAGTTAGACAGTCTGAACTCCCTTCGTGGGAAGGAGGCACCAGGATTTGGGCAGAATCACCCCCCAGGTACAGGGGTTAGGGTTGGGGTTAGGGTTAGGGTTGAGGAATGTGATGCATGGCCATTCACTTCACGGATACATCGTGTTTTCATCTGTGGGTTTAAGTAAGCCAGAGGCTGCTTGAGGAGGGAGATGCTTTAAAGGGAGTGCTAATAATGGAAGGGCTGGTTTACTTTTCTCTGTTAGGAGGATTTTGGATTTAGCGGCAGGGAGCCGTTCTTCCACTTCCAAACAATCGATTTCCATCCGTAGTTGCAGAGTGGGTGCGATCACATCACTCCTGGTTTAGAGCGGCTTCCCACTGCACTGAGGCCACAACCCACACTCCTGTGACAACACGGGGCCTGGTGGGCCCCACACCTGCCCCTGCCTCCCCTGACTCCTCATTTCCCTTCTGTCACTCTCTGACTGGGGAGAGCAGCGTGTCCTTGTTGTTCACATTTACATTTTAAAAATTGTCTACAATGGACAACTACACACCCACACAAGAGAAAAGCACAATAAATTCAAGAAGGGGGGAAGGGGAGGGAAGTGGGGGAGGATCAGTGTGCCCTCCCCCAGGGGCACAATGTCAGGGCACGTGGCCCACCTCCTGGGTGAGGGGCTCAACTGCATCTTGAACTTGACCTAACAAATGCAAACAATGTAACCTAATCATAGGTGCCCTTATAGTAATCTGAAATTAAAGAAATAAAATAAATAAAAATGTCTATGTGAAACTTATTCCCACTTCAAATGTAACCGCTTCTCCCCTTGCCTGGAATCTCTGCACGTCTGAGCGCTGCTCTTCACTTCATTGTTTCCTCAGACATGATTTCCTCAGACAGGCCCTCCCTGCCCCCTAGGCTAGGCCAGGAGCCAGTGACGTGTAGCCGGGCTGCTGTTGGTGCACAGCACTCACCGTGATCAGACATCCGTGCCTGCTGCCTGTTTATTATTTATTTTGCTTCTCCCCTCGGTGGACTGGAGGCCTGCCTGTCCTGCACATCCATGCAGTAGGGGCCCCACGGGTGTCTAGTGAAGGAGAGAAGAGGTCCCCTTGCCACACTACCGCAGAACACGAAAATCACAGAGTGGGCCAGCAATTAGCTCAGAGGCCACACCAAGGCATAATGTCAGTCTTGGAACAGATGAAAGTAGGGCTGCATTTCCTAATAAGCTGGTTGCCAGAAATCAGAGAGAAAAAGCATGTTAACCAATGTGTGCCTTAACAGAGTTGAGAACAGTCGTTACAGTTTCTGAAAATTTCATGAGATTTTACTGACTGAACGATTTCAGTGGCTAGCCAGAGTTCTCATGGGCGAACAGCAATTTTCATTTGTCATTTCTTATTTTACCAGAACTATTTGTACTGAAAAGATTGATAAGGGAATGAACTCAGCTATTAGTTTAGATCTCAGATATTGTAAAAACAAGGGCATTATAAAATAGCCACGTGTGCTCTTGTTTGGGAATAATGAATTAGTATAGATAATTTTTATATCTTACATTTGAAATACCTCTCTTATGACTGGCTTTGGGGGAATCTCATCTTTGGGGCTGTGGCTTGACTTAGCACTCCCTAGAAAGCCTGAGTATGTCAGAGGTAACTGATAGAAAGTTGAGTTATTTGAAACTGAATTTCAGTTTTGGAGATTTCACTTATTCTGCATCGCAGTGTCCTGAAGAAGGAGGCAATGTTAGCGTCATGGTGGCAAAACCACGTTTGTACTTTTTGCTCTGTCATCATCTTTCTTCTAGACATGTATGGACCAACACACAGTAGGGCTTATAATTCTCTTCCTCTCCTTCCTCCCAAAGTATGTGCTTAACACTCAGTGATGTGACGAGGGAGCCAAGAAGGTGTGGGCTCCTCCTCCTGGGAGAGCTCAGGGCAGCTTCAGGTATAAGGCACAGACCTGGAAGGAACAATTAAATGTGTTTTCTTCTAGATCTTCCTTCCTCCCTTCCTTCCTTCCTTCCTCCCTCCCTCCCTCCCTTCCTTCCTCCCTCCCCTTCCCCTCCCTCCCTTCCTTCCTTCCTCCCTTCCTTTCTTCCTTCCTTCCTCCCTCCCACCCTTCCTTCCATCCGTCCATATTACCCCCCCCGCACACCCACCCCCCCCCCCGCCACCCCACACGGCCCCGGCGCCCGCCAGCGGCGCCGCCCCGCGGAGC
>CAUYRH010025973.1:0-80221 GCA_963574655.1 Perodicticus potto
TAGTGTGTGATGTGTTTCATGTTTGATGGTGTTTCTCCCCCAAACATTGAGCAGTCAGAGTTACAACAACCTAGATTTAAATATTCTATTTATGGCTCGGTGCCTGTGGCTCAACGGGCTAAGGCGCCAGCCACGTACACCTGAGCTGGCAGGTTCAAATCCAGCCTGGGCCCGCCAAACAACAATGACGGCTGCAACCAAAAAAAAAAAATGGCCGGGCATTGTGGGCGCCTGTAGTCCCAGCTACTTGGGAGGGAGAGGCAGGAGACTCGCTTGAACCCAGGAATTGGAAGTTGCTGTGAGCTGTGATGTCACAGCACTCTATCCCGGGTGACAGCTTGAGGCTCTGTCTCAAAAAATAAAAATAAATAAAATAAATAAATAAATATTCTATTTATACCAAAAGAGAATTTATTATACTTTTACTTCAGTTTAAGGTAGTTAAAAATTATTTAAGCTCATCACTTGGTTGACAGAAATCTTCATAGGTGGCAGGTGCCTCAACTGGAAATGAGATCCATTGAAAAAGAGGTTTTGAAAATGATTTTTTTGATGAGTTGCGTCCATTAAAGCCAGGAGTGCACATTTCTCCTTTTTTCTCAGGCTCTGAGATGGTACCATCAGGCACTGCTGCTAGTCAAGGTCCTGTGGGGAAGTGTTCCTTTTGCTTCTGGAACATTCCACATTTCCCCTTTTCCTCTTGGGGCCTTCACCTGGGTCCTCCCTTCTGTCAGAAAAGTGCCCCTCACTCTGCCTGGCCACCGTCTCTAGCTCCTGGACACATCTTCCTCTTGGTCCCATCTCCGCGTGGTGACATGGAGCTGCCCAAGGCGCTCTCTGGGGATGAGGGCTTTGTCCCTTGGTTCATCATTTCACCCCCAGGGCCGAACACAGCAGCTGGTTCAACCTGTTCTGGGGACGTCATGGAGGGCTTTGGGGTACCCTGAAGGAGGGCTTCGGACAGATAAGGAGGGCTTAGCTTAGCAAAGAAGGGTGAGAGAATATCATAGCAGAGAAACGGCAGGAACAAAAAGTGTTTTCCTTACCTCTCATCCTAAGTCCAGGGACAGCCAGGACTGCCCCATCTCCTTGACTTTGCTCACGGCCCATCTTTCTTTCCTCCATTTATTCATTCAACAAGCGTCTCTTGGTATGTTCTTGATATGGTGCTTACTTGTAAAATGCCTCATCCCTCCTCAACTTCTTTGTTCCAGACACTTATCTATTTGGTTCTTCCCAGGACTTTGGTACCTTTTGGCTCCAAATGCCAGTGTGTCATCCGATCCCTCCCAGCCTCTAAGCTCTCACTCTCTGACTTTTTTGTTTTTTCATCTGATGGGTTGTGAGGCCTGCCTGCTTCCAGGGGCCTGGCATCACTGCAAAGACCACAGCTGTCCATTGCCGTTCCCGCCCATGGTTCTCAGTGTCCAGAGACTGCGTCTGTGCCAAAAGCATCTTCCAAGGAAAATATTTAGCAAATAGGCCTTTGTAAATGGATAGACTCTTAGCCAAAGCATCGACCTGACAAGAGTTCACCAGCATAGTCCTGATGCTGAAGGGTCAAAAAAAGCCATCCATGTGTCACCGGGTGACTTTGTTGAGGGCTGTGAATCCACAGAATGTCAGGAGTTTGAGCTAATGAGACAAAAATTGGTGACCTCAAACTAAACACCATGTTATGCTTCCCATCTCGTGGAATCATGATTTTATTTCCTAGAACCAGGAAAGCTCCTCCTGGTTCAAGTTAACAATTGTTTATTAAGTCCTCCCCTTCTAGGTGTGACAAGAATCTCAGTATTCACCACTCAATATAGTAGCATGTCTGATCTCTCCAAGAACAGGGGCCACTAGTGTGGTATTTCTTATTTATTTTAAAAAAGCTTGAGATATAACTCACGTACCATTTGTCCACTTAAAGTGTACAAATCAATGACTTTTTGCATATTCAGGGATTTATACATCTATCTTCACAATCAATGTTAGAGCATCTTCATTACCCCCCAAAGAAACCCTTTACCTCTTAACCATCATAGCCCAACCCCCTCATTTCTTCCCCTGCCCTCAGCCCCAGCCCCGTGTACCCAGTATTCTTTCCATCTCTAGAGATTTCCGGATTCTGGACATTTCATATCAATGGAATCATGTGACATGAGATCTTTTGTTTCTGGCTTCTTTTACTTAACATAATGTTTTAAAGGTCATTCATATAGCACTTGTTAGTAATTCATTCCATTTTGTGGCATGGCCAAACTATTTCATTGCATGGATATGCTACCTTTTATTTATCCATTCATCTGTTCATAGACATTGGGTCGTTTCTACTTTTTAGTTATTTTTTTAAATGCTGCTCTGAATACTCTTAGATAAATTTTTATGTGGATGTGTTTTCATTTCTTTTGGGTATACACCCAGGAGAGAAATTAGCTGGGTCATATCTTTACCTTGCACAACACTGGCACACAGAGGGGTGTGGTGGATGAGTGGGTATGGAAGGCTTCCTTCCTAGTGTTGGTGGAAAGCAGAGACCACCGCCCACACCAGCATCTTCACCCACCAACATCTTATGTTGGGAAAATTAAGGCATGGCGGGATGAAGTGACTTAATTCCATTTGGAGCTGACCCAGTGCTCTGGGCTCAGTAGTGCAGGGCTGTACTCTGACTTTTGTGGAGTCCAAGGCACTGTCGAGCATTGGAAGTGCTAGGAACTGGTCCTGAATGGGGCCTGTGGCAGGCAAGTCAAGGTCCCTGTTGGACCACATTGCTCACTCCAACCTCTCTCCCTCCATAGGGTGCTTCAGCCAACTGGTGGAACCACCGCCACTTCCAGCATCATGCCAAGCCCAACATCTTCCACAAGGATCCAGATGTGAACATGCTGCACGTGTTTGTCCTGGGTGATTGGCAGCCCATTGAGGTATGACTCAGGGGGGTGGTTGCCCTAGCAAATGTTTGGTCTGAGCTGGGAGCAGGTAAGGAGTCCTATAGGATTGACAGTCAGCCAGGCACATCCACACCTGGTGTCATATGGGAAACCTTTCTTAGGCACCTGTGTACATACTGGACACACGTCCTTATCAGTGTCACCTGTAGGCTGGGGGAGAGCATTCTCTGGCTGATTTCTCCCAGAGAAAATCAAGGCAGAGGGAATCGGGTTCCAATTTACAGGAAGGCAGGACTCCAGGTCTCAAGCTTGGTTCCCAGTGTGCAAACTCACATCAAAGAAACATTATTTGGAGCATCATAGACCTCCTCACTGGGAGGAAACCCAGCACGGCCTGGTGCAACCTGCTTCACCAATCAAGTCTCAGCAAGAGAATGGAACACTTTCAGGGTCATGATACTTGTGGTCAGTCTAGGATGACACCCCAGATCTTTTAACGGCTAGGCTATTTCCTTCCCCATACCACACTGTTTTATTTTTACATTAGTTTATTGTTTTCCTACAAGTATAGAACATGCTTGGTATAAACATTTTAGTGTAGAAATACACAGAATTAAAAAGTGAGTTGGTCGGCTCGGCACCATAGCACAGTAGTTATGGCACCAGCCGCATACACCAAGACTGGCGTGTTCAAACCCAGCCTGGGCCAGCTAAGCAACAATGACAACTGCAACAGAAAGATAGCCGGGCGTTGCAGTGGGCAAATTTACGTATGCTTTGCTTTGAGAGAAATACATTGATGATGTAAACTAAAGTTTAGAAGATTTGTCACTTTTGTGCCGATCTTGAACTCACATTGCTGTGCACAGCTTAGTGTTCAATACGAATTTGCCAAGTGAGGCAAATTGACCCTCAGTAAGGAGCGGCTTTATGAATGAAGTAGTTCTCCCACAGTGTTGGTGCCTGAGGCTTGGAACAGGGAGAGGAGAGAGCTTGGTCCCCCCTTGAGCTTGTACCCCACCACACCCTGTTTCATTTCTACCCAAGAGAGTATCAGAGCAGAAACATGGGTTTTCTGTGTCATAGCCAGTTCACAGGGAACCAGCCAAAATTCGGTACTTTGGAAGCATTAAGCCTACCTAGCTTGGCAGAGATTTTATTTTCTGCCATTAAATACATGCTTTTGTTTTCTTCTAGGAAACAGTTTGCTAGCTTTGATGCTTAGAGGTATCTTGAGGGTAGAACTGATGAACTTGGGGCCGCTGATAAGGGAAGAGAAAGGTCTCCCATTGTCGGTGTGGCTTGGTGTAGTGCCATTGGCCGGCTGTCGTGATAGATGTTCTAGATGTTCTGTGTCTCTAACAAAGAAAATCTAGTCCCACCAGCTGTGCTGGCAAGGAAACTTCTTTCCTCGCAGCATGGTGGTCAGCAAAGCTTCTTCCTACATTTCCTCACTCCAACATTTCTCAAATACCAGCTTTGGGGCAGGGATGAGATGAGAGGCTCCAGAGATCTGGCTGTCCAGTTGCTGATAGTGTTTGGAAGACAGGGCCAGCCACAGTGGTCTCTCACACACTCACAGGAGGACAGGGCCAGAGATTCCTGGGTTCCTGGTTGAACTGTGCCCTAGAGCCCACAAGACCATGCTGACCGGGAGGGAACTCTGGTATTTTGACTGAGATGACAGTGGGTTTGATGGCACTTGTCTCATGCCAGGGCCACCCACCTGGCCCCACGTGGCCAGGCCTCAGAGTCTCAAGCTACCATCCCAGCATCCAAAACAAGGATGCCTGCCAAGGCTCTTATCTGCAGGCATGGCTAAACAAAGCAGCTCAGCCAGGTGGCTGCAAAGAGCTGCCCAGCACCAGGGGCTGTGGGCGATGGGCTCGGCAGGAAATCCCTTTTTCCTGTTACATTTTTTGCCTTTCGGTCTTATTTATGACATCCAGAAGGATTTATTTTTGTTTTATGTAGCAACAGGGATTTACTTTACCCCCTGGATATTCATTTCTTTTATGCATAGAGAGTTCTTCATATGTGTTGTAATTTTTTAAGTTTCAAGTTTGAATATTTAACTTTTGCCCAGTGGGATTTGGGTGAGATAATTTTCTTTCCTTCTTTTTCTTTTCTTTCTTTCTTTCTTTTTATTTCTTTTTTTATTTTTTTGAGATAACAGTCTCACTCAGTTGCCCTGGGGTTGAGTGCTGTGGCATCATAGCTCACAGCAACTTCAAACTCTTAGGCTCAAGAGAGCCTCTTGCCTCAGCCTCCCTAGTGGCTGGAACAAAAGGCACCTGCCACAATGCCTGGCTATTTTTTTTTATAGATGGGGTCTCATGCTTGCTCAGTCTGGTCTCGAACTCCTGAGCTCAAGCAATCCACCTGCCTCAGCCTCATAGAGGGCTAGGATTACAGGTGTGAGCCACCATGTCATCATGAGATGATTTTCTGCCTTCATATTTTCCCAGAGCCAACCAGCTTTCCCAGCACCACTCTGGGGGTGGGGTGGGGGGGCGGTGTCCCATCACCTGTTCTGTATGCTGCAGTGAGCTCTCATGAGCCTGGGTCAAGGTTGGGCTGTCTGTCCTCTCCCAGCCAGCGTTTGGGAGTCACACTCACCTGTCCTTGGCACTTAACTCATTGTAAACTTGTCATGGGTTGACTTTCCCCTTCTGAAACAAATTTACATCACTTCATTCAGCCTTCCCTCTGTCCCCACTACCCAAGTTTCCTTTTCTTTCTCTTGACAAGGTTTTATTTCTTTCTTTACAGTCTCATGGATGTTTCCTTTTTAAATTTAACCTTTCTATGTTTTATATTTTTGTCACCATGATTGGGAGTTGGGTTCTCTGTTTTGGGGGAAAGCCATTGATATTTGGCCAGGTATCTTATGTCTAGCCACTGTCTACTTAGGTTTCTTCATGATCTGAGTTGAGTTTTGGATGATTCCTTTCAGTTTCCTGGGTACACGATGATAACCTTGAAAATGATGAAAATTTAGGCTCTTTCCAATGGCTCCATTCTGCTGTTTCTGCTCCGGGTTTTGCTACCCTGCAGGAGCTTTCAGACCTGGATTAAACAGCAGTGACAGCGGTGGCAGTATTGCTTTGCTCATCCTCTCTTTTTGCTGTATTGTTGAGGGGAGCAGTGAAGCAGTTCACTGTAGCCCTATAAATGGGTCCTCAGAAGCCAGAGAGTCTCCACCTCCCTGCCTGACATCTTCCTCCTCTTCCCATCCGGGCAGCTATCCTTAGCCTCCGCCTGTCCGCAGTGCAACCCACCCCTGCCTTCCTGCTTCAGGCAGACTTTCACAAACAGGCCAAAGTGACCATTCCCCCCTGGGAACACCCACGCCCTCCTCCCAGGGACCTTGGACTGGAACGTTGCCGTTCTGCCCAAGCTGCTAAGGCTGCCTTGCTCGTTTCTCTCAGTGTGCGAATTTGCAGGTTCCCAGAGGCAGAGACTGGGCTTTGTGACAGCAACCCTTCCCCCAGCCCTGGATAGACAAGGAAGGCCCTTGTCATTCCTTAGACATTTTGTTCCAAAGCTGAAAAATCCCCTCCACATGGCCCTGGCACCCTGCCAGGCCCTCACCCAAGCCTTGAGGTCCGTGGAGAAGGGGGTCAGCCGGGCCACCAGGGTTGGCAGCACTCCCTCCCTCTGCCCTTGGCCAGCATCCCCGGCTATCAACCTTGGCTTGGGAACGCTATGTCCCTGTTTAAGGCAAGCCCCGTGTGTGCCACCATCTCCTTCTCAGGATCTGGCCACAGCAAGCCACCCACACCCTTGCCCACTGCCCACCTGGTGAAAGTACTATTCGTCAACCCTCCATTGGCCCTGCCTGTGGGGCTTATGTTGCAAGTGAGGGGGCTCCCCTGGCCGGGAGGAGACATGCGGGCCCACAGCCCCCAGTTGGAAGGAAGCCAGCCTCTCGCTGTGTGAGTCTGCAGGCCCAGCTCTGCGATGAACGCCGTGCACGTGCCGCTTAGCCCTCGCCTCACTCGTGAGGCAGGAGCTATTGTGGATGGAACAACTGAAGCCAAGGGAGACGAAAGAGCTCGCTCAAGTTTATGGCTAGAAAAAGGTGGTTCCAGCATCTGAACCAAGACCTTCTGGCCCCAAGCTGCCCTGGGGACCCTGCCCAGGGCCACCACCTGGCAGACACTTGGGAAAAGTGTTTGTTGGGTTCCTGCAGCTCTCTCCGATGAAGCACGAAGCCGGGCGCTCATCCTCCTGGCTTAGCACCTTCTGAAGTACTTCTCCCCAGCCCTTCCCTGCTCCCATAGCTTTGGTGCTGGCAAAGAACTGAGCTTGTGAAAAATGACAACAGAGAGTTAGCCACAGGGCAGGGCTGGGCATCTCCAAAACACATAGTTGTACTTTCGGGTTTTGTAGGGGAGTGCTGCAGTCAGCCAGGCCCTGGAGACCACCTAGCAGCCACCCTGCCTATGGCCATTGTGATGGCAACAGACATGTGTCAGCGTGTTGCCACTCACACACGCACACGCGTGTGATACCGACTAACAGTTTAGTGCTTTGGTATCCGTTGATCCCTAAACAACACTGTGAAGTACATACTATGCCTTCATTTTGCAGCAAGGAACTCAAAGCTCAGGAGGGTGAAGCAATTTGCTCAAATAAGAAATTGTTTCCACATCCCAAACTCCTGCCTCCCCAAAGCTGGGAGCCCTCAGAGGCTGATTCTGAGGCCTGCCACTGCCTCGTGGCCAGGGCCCCCTTGGCTCCCGTGGGACAGTCTGGGACACAGTTAGAGCCAGCCGTGCTTACCAACAGCAGGGTAGCTATAATCTCTGTCATCCTCCCCAAGGCCACCGTAAGCAGTGAGAACTACGTGCGACATCAAATGACCTTCCAGGTCCACCTCCACCCCCACAGCAGTGTGGCCAGCCTGCATTTCCTCCATAGGAACCCTCTGGCCACTGCCCACCTACCTGGACTGCCCTTGGTACTCATGCCCTGGGCAGAGCCAGAGCAGCCCCAGAGGGGTGGAAAAGATGTGGAAGACTCTGGCCAGAGCTGGAAAAGCTGTGCATAGACTCTGGGCTCCCTGGAGCCCTGGGTCCCTGCAGGCCCCCCAGTGCTGGGCCCTCCAGGCCCTCTGTTCACTGGGAACTCATCAAAGGCTCCCTTAGAGGCCTCCCTAGCTCAGACCCCTCCCAGCATGGCCCTGGTGGTAATGATAGTCCTCGTGCAGATGGTCATGCTTTCTGGGAATGCCAGGCTCAGGAGGTGGCTCAGAATAAAGGGATGTTTTCTTGTGGTACTTCAGCTAGGTGTACTATGACTGTGGCCACAAGATGCAAATCCTGGGACCAGGCTGGACTTTATTCCCACCCACGGCCTCTGCCCTTCGGGAGTCCATGGGGAGTCCATGGGGCTCCCCAGTGATTTTTTCTCATTGTCTTTTTTTTAGCTTTCAGGAATACCATGCCAACCACTGCTCTGTGTTCTCATCTAGACAACAGGGGCGTTGGTCTAGATGCCATCCAAGGTTCTCCCAGCTGTAACTCGCTGTGATCTGATGACAATGAGTGGGACTGGGCTCTATCAGAGGGGGCAGCTCTGGCCTTTAGATGGGGATGGGGCACAGGGGCAGTGCCCTGGCAGCAGCACTTGGCATCTGTGCCCATGTTCCCAATCGCTGCTCTTACCAGCCAGTGATCTGAGGGCTGGACAAGGCTCAAGAGGCCAAGCGACCAGTCAGGGTCTTGGTGCTATGAGCAGCAGTGTCAAGTCAAACTCCTCTGTTGGCTCCAAGCCCAGGTTCCCACATGGCCCCTGGCATTGCAAGCAAGGGGAGCTCATGTCACTCGGCGAGTAGTGTCTTTTGGTCTCAGTTCTTTAGGAGTGGGGTGGCTGGTCCCAAGGGCTGGATCTGGGACTGAAGGGCTCCAGGGATCCCCTGGGGCTGTGCCTGCTCAGCATGGGAGCAGTGAGGATGCCAGACCCTGCCGGGCTCTTAGTCGGAGCCTCTGGGCACCTGGCTGCTCAGGGTTCAGGCTCTGATGGGGAGAGAACCGGTGCCTGAGGTAGCCAGAGTCTATGCCATGGCCTCCTCTGTCCTGCTGCCATCCTCAAGTGAAAGGATCCACCTGGGGAGCAGCGATGAGCCGTTGGAAATTACAGGGAGGCAGATGCGCCCAGCCTGATGACTGCTGACAATCCCAGGGCCTGGAGCTGGGATCTCCAGCTGCTATGGGCTCTAGGAGACCCCATGGTGATCTAGGAGCTCCTTCTGGGTGCCTGTGTCTGAGTGTGAGCTGTTCCATTGTGCATTCACTTAAAAAACATTTATTTAGTGCTTGTCATATGGGCTCTGAGTCAGATTCAAATCCAGCTGGGTCCCTGTCTGTGGCCTTGGGAAGTAGCTTCATTTTGAGCCTCAACTTCAGAGGTGGCAGTACACGGCTTGCTGAGGATGGACACTGCTCAGCACCATGCTCAGCTAGGGCTGAGGAAGTGCCTGCTGCTCCCCTCCAGGGCTGGGGAGCCCAGAGGGCCAGATGGGCCTCAGCCTTGCTGGGCTCAGGGTGTGGACTTACAGGAAAGACGCCAAGGTCACCCTCAGCAGGGAGAAGGGACAGGGCTGGGGGGGACAGGGGCATGGGAAGAGGCTGGGTCTGGAGGCTGCAGGGCACTCACACTCTCTCCTCTCTTCTCAGTACGGCAAGAAGAAGCTGAAATACCTGCCTTACAACCACCAGCACGAGTACTTCTTCCTCAGTGAGTGTTCCAAGCCCCAGGACCACTTTCTAGATCCTACCCTCCCCCTGCAGTGGCCTCTCCCCCTGCCCCTTGCCACCCTTTTCTAACCTGGAAAGTGATACCAAACTCTCCAAAGGGGGGTGCACAGCAGCCATCCTGTGGCTCCCATGCTGCAGGCTAGGTGGGGACACAGCCTGGAGAGTCCAGGGTCCTGCATTCAGCGATCCCAGGGCTGTCTGTGCACAGTCCTCGATGGTCTCTGGCTTAGCCCCTCCCCATCCGGCTCAGACGGGCCTCTGCTCTCTCTCCTGCAGTTGGGCCACCGCTGCTCATCCCCATGTATTTCCAGTATCAGATCATCATGACCATGATCGTTCGCAAGGACTGGGTGGTGAGTCGGGGGCAGAGCTGGCTGAGCGCTGGGGAGCAGGGTGGCAGAGCAAGTGGACCCAGGGGTCTTCATGGGGCCTGAGGGTTCCCAAGCATCTACCCCCAAGTAGTTGCCTTGTCACTCTCAGTAAGGGACACCCTCTCAGGCCACTAGCAGCCAGTCCTAAAGACCTCCACGTGCGCCCTCCCATACACACGGGGGGATCCGCTGGGTCAGCCACCACCTTTGCACAGCCACCTCACAGAGCTCCTGAAGGCAGCGTGCTGAGAGGCACTGCCCTGCCTCCGCCCTCTGCAGCTCTGAGGCCTTGTGAACTGGATCACCCCACCCTCTGGTTGGAGAGGGGGAGCAGCTGGGTGCTGGCTGAGGAGACCAGCTTGTTAGTTTGCTACGACTGCGGAACATAGCACTCTGGCTGAGCCGCTCACAGTTCTGCAGGCTGGAAGTGCACAGTCAAGGTATCAGCAGAGCTCTGAGGCTCTACTCCAGGCCTCTCTGGGGCTGGCAGGTGGCCGCCTCACCTGGCCTCTCTTAGGTCATCGTCCCTCTACGCAGGTCTGTGTCCATGTCCAAATTTCCCTTTCTTTATGGGCTATCAGTTGTATTGCTGTAAGGCCCAGCACGGTGCTCATCCTCATGAGTTACATCTGCAGTGACCCCGTTTCCAAATATGGTCAAGTTTTGTGGTTTTAGGGGTTGGAATTCCAACATAGGAATTTGGGGGACACCGTTTAACAAAACAGCAGGCTTAGAGGAGTTTTTTGATTTTGTTTCCAGAGAGAGAAAGGGGCTTTGGACTTACAGGGGCTGTCCAGCCTGGGGCACAAGGCCAGGCCTCGGATCTAAGTATTATGAAAGTTTGAGCCTTGCCCAAGGTGGCACCACATGGTGGGGTGGCCTCCTGGTGCCATGTTCTGTACTCTCCCCCCATGCCCCAGCCGCCTATCTCGCTTTCAGAGAATAATACCTGATATTTGTAGAGCACTTTAGGGCTTCAAAGTCCTTTGTCTTACATTCTCTCAAAATTACAGAGCTGCGAGGCTGTGTCTGGTGATTCTGATGAGAGGACCATGGTGTGGTGGGGGTGTTGGGGAAGGGGTGGGACCCTGGAAGCCTCTGCTGGCCTGTCCTGGGAGATTCTGTACTTACTCACCTCTAGAACGTGCTATTTTCTCAAAAGCGAGCATGTCATCAGTACTGACCGTGTTCTAGGAACAGGCCAGAACTGCACCCACATTGTGTCGCTAGCCCTGTTGTACTGACCAGCTAGGTGAGGGTGGAGGGACAAAGAGATGACCCAGAGTTTCTGGATCATCTCAGCGGCTGGGATTTGAGTGTGGATCTCCTCTGCTGCCGAGACTGCTATTTCCCCTGAGCTCGCCTGGAGTCATAGCTGGAAAGGGACCTGAGCCCTCCTGGGCTGGTTGAGGGGACACTGCTGGGATTTTAATCAGCTCTTATGGCAGATGACCCTTGGTAGAAATATATAATTTTTTCTTTTTACTCTGCTTGTCCCCTAAGGAACAAAGCATTAAATAAGAAACCATGCTGTGTCCCTAAAAGGGATCGGATGGCAAAGGCAGGGAAATCTGATGAGCCCTGGAGACTTCCTAGGGCCTGGGTGCAGCTGTGACCTGGGGTGCTGGTTCTCGGGAGACAGTTCTGTTGGCCATTTGGAAATATCTGGAGACGTGTTTGATTGTCCCAACTTGGGGGTGCGAGGATGTTATTGGCATCTAGTGGGCATCTAGCCAGGGTGGTGCTCCACATCCAGCCAAGTGCAGGATAGCCCCCCCCCCAAGGAAGCATCAGCCAGAAGTGCCAACAGGCTGGAGGTGGGGGAACCCTAACTAGGGGAAAGAGGGTGATGAGCCCTAAGGGCTTTGCAGGCTTCTGCTGGGAGGTTTTTGCTTTTCTGGTGAGGTTCCCCAGGGCCACATCCTGGGCTCTGCCATATGACAGCATTGACCATTCCATTTTGCAGTTCTTCCTGTCAACTTCCAGGTCCTACGGGTCCCTCACCCACAGCTAACTGCTTCTGTTCTGGTGGCTTCCCAACATCGAAAGTAAATCCTCAGGCATGACTGCATCCCATTTCTGTATCTACACGTGTCATAGAGACGTGCATGCTGCTGCACCACCCTTGCAAAACCCGAGACAAATGTGCAGGGAAGTGGGAACACATGTGGCCAGATCTGCCTCCCTTGCCCCAGATATGCCACCCCCTTGCATCTCGAGGCCTTTCCCTTGGCTACCTCTGGACCCTCCTGAGCCACTCCCTTCCTCTTTTCCTGCCCAGTCCCTAACACCCCACCCCTGATTGCCAGGACCAGCTTAGACTGCTCACAGCCAGGCAGCAACCGAACATAGTTCTGGAATCCAAATAGGTCCCTCGTTGGCCCTGTGGGTCCTGGTTTAGTTCTCCATTGTTTTGTGTCTGATCTTCCAGAAGACCCTCCTAACCTTCCCATCTCCAGTAGGTGGGAGTCTCTAAAGACACAAATGTGACCGTGTCCTGTTGTTTGGAGTGAGACAGGGGGCAGTGCCCTTGGCCTGCTTCAGTCTCTCCTCACCCCCACCCCAGCACCTGTGCTGAGCCTGTGGCATATACATCCGCATATAATACAGCAGGATGAACACTCCTGGTCAAGGAATCAGGCAGTGCAAAGGCCCTGGGGTGGTAGTTAGCTGGTTAGATGTCCAAGGAGAGAGAAGTTCCTGGCCTTGTAGGGTCCGTGGGCAACTCCGGGCAAGATGGGGGCTTAGGAGAGGAGATGGGGTCTGCTTGGAGGGACGGCCTTTTTAGTTGCCATGGATCATGAGGACAAGCAGGAGACTAAGGGAGAGCTGCTGCCATGTCCAGCTGAGACAGAGGACTTGCATGGCAGATAGGAAGAGGAGAGAGGTGGGTAGTGGAGGGTGGGGCAGCAATGCCTGCCCAGGACAGGAGAGATGTCCAAGCCCAGTCACTGTCACCACCGCAGTGAGGGGCACAGAGGAGAACAGGGCATGGGGAGAAGCCAGTAGCACCTGAGGCTGCCACAAGGTTGTGGTGGGAACAGTGGTGCCTGCTGGTCTTTGTCCCTCTGGCCGTCATGAGAGGCTGGGAGGCATCCAGTTGCTGAGCGGCAGGACAGGGCTGGAGGGCAGGTAGAGGGGAGAGTAGGGGATGCACCTTCAGAATCCTCCGGCCCCATGCAAGAGCTGCTGACCTGTGTCCCCTGCCCTGTGGCTGCTCCCCCCACCCCAGCTAACCATGTTGCCCTCCCTATTTCTCCAAAACAGCAGCATAGTTCACTTCCTGCTGCTGAGACACTCGGCATTTCCCTAGAAACAAAGGCAGTCATGCCAGCCCCAAGCAGATGGGCAACTCTGCCCGTTGTGTCCCAGTGGGCTGCTGCCCAACTTCCTGGAGGCCTGTTGGGGTTTCTTTTGGACACATTTATGCAGCATTAAGTATGAGGTGTGTGCACATCTGGAGCAGCTGGTGCCAGGGGTGGGGGGCAGGCCGCACATCATCTTGTCTCTCCCGCAGGACCTGGCCTGGGCCATCAGCTACTACACCCGTTTCTTCATCACCTACATCCCTTTCTATGGCGTCTTGGGAGCCCTCCTCTTCCTCAACTTCATCAGGTGCCTGAGCATAGCTGGTTGACCCTGGGCCCTCCAAGAGCACTGGCATTAATGAGGGCTGCGGCGTGAGCCCCTTGAGGAAAGGCCTAAACATCCCCTCATGGCCCTGGGACCTCCTATCCTGGCACCTCGGCTGTGGCTGCCCTGGGCTGGTTGGGAGAGTAGAGAGCCTTGGAGGCTCCATGCTCAGCTGAGCTCCCTTGCAGGTTCCTGGAGAGCCACTGGTTTGTGTGGGTCACGCAGATGAATCACATCGTCATGGAGATTGACCGCGAGTCCTACCGTGACTGGTTCAGCAGCCAGGTGAGGGACAGCAGAGATGGTCACTAGAGCCCTGTGCAGCCTGGACCCAGGGCCTGCTGGTAGCTTCAGGGCTAAGCAAGAAAGGAATCTAACGTAGGCACGGGTGGGGAAATCTGGGAAGACCAATGCTCTAGGCAGGATGGGTGACACAGAGGGGTGAACTGGAGACGAGGGGAAGGGTGGACTCTTTGGGAATGAGGCCAGGCCCTCTAGTCTTCCTTCATTCCTGGCCACTTGTGTCCCTCCCCTGCAGTTGGCAGCCACCTGCAACGTGGAGCAGTCCTTCTTCAATGACTGGTTCAGCGGCCACCTCAACTTCCAGATTGAGCACCAGTGAGTATAGGCCTGGGTGGGGCTGGGGGAGGTGGGGATACCTCCAAGGGGAGAGAAGTGGCCACCAGCCCCATCTGGGCAAAGCACAGCTTGAGGGGGCTACCTCTCTGTCCCCCCAACAAGGTCTAGTCCTGCAGTGTGGCTCCTCGCCCCACCCCCAGGAGGGGGCTCCTTCCCGGGGTGCATCTGTGCCCTGGCTCTGTGCCATGTGGTCACATAACCACCCTTCTCCACCTGTGGGCACGTAGGGTCTGCAGGGCATCTCATGACCCTGAGAGGTTAGCAGGGCAGGGTTATTCATCTCACTTCATTGACAGGGAAATTGAGGCCCCGCTAGATAGCTCATCGGAACAAAGGTGGCCAGGCACTGCCCTTATTGCCCCTGTCCTCTCACTTCTTGTCACTGTTTCTTTTCTTCTCAGTCCCTACTTCTTCCATTTCCTTTAAGTTTTTTTTTTTTTTTTTTTTTCCTTGAGACAAGTTCTTACTCTGTGGCCCAGGCAAGACCACAGCAAGGGGTTCTCCCACCTCAGCCTCCTGAGTAGCTGGGACTGAAGGCACACACCACAGTACTCAGCTAATTTAAATATCTTGTAGAGACAGGGTCTCTATAGGCTGGTCTTGAACTCCGGGCCTCAAGCAATCCTCTTACCTCAGCCTCCCAAAGTGTTGGGTTAGAGGCGTGAGCCACTGATCCCAGCCTCATGTCCTTTTCTGAAAAACATGACATTTTGTTCCTGGCCAGCTGTACCTCTTAGGTAGCCCTGTGAGTGCCCAGGAAGAGCCGCAGCAAGCCAGGTCCTGGCCTGGGCCATGGGAGGAGAAGGGGGTGGCCTGGCCTGGGGCAGCCTCACACTCTGCCCACCCCGTGCTCTCCCAGCCTCTTCCCCACCATGCCCCGACACAACTTCCACAAAGTGGCCCCGCTGGTGAAGTCTCTGTGTGCCAAGCACGGCATTGAGTACCAGGAGAAGCCACTACTGAGGGCCCTGCAGGACATCGTCAGGTAGGGACAGGAGTCTCCAGGTACCGGCCCTTAGGGCCCCAGGGCTAAGGGAGGGTCTGGTGGGGGCGGAGGGGACCACACAGCTAAGATCACTTGTGGAGACTGGCAACCACAAGAGGGGACAGGTGCTCCTGGCAACCCCCACCAGCCCCCTACTGCTAAGCCTGTATTGGTGATGCCCTGGCCAGAAGAGGAACTTCTCTTTGTTTTTCTGCAAAGGGTCCCCAGGGACTCTGAACTAGCGACCCCTCAGACCACAGTGGCAGCGGCAAGACCTGGCTGAGGGAGGGAGTACCTACTGCCTTCCACTCCCTAGGACACCCTGACACCCCTCCAGCCTGGTCCCTGAGCCTACATCCCTCTCTCTCTGCAGATCCCTGAAGAAGTCTGGGCAGCTCTGGCTGGATGCCTACCTCCACAAATGAAGCCCTCGGCACGCCCATGGGGGTGATGGCCACAAGGAAGGGTGGGCTTTTGTTCCAAGGGGTGTCCGTGAGGCTGGAGTACACCCCACTTGTGGACCCCATGTTTGGTCTTTCTCCTCTCCCTCTTCCCTTCACTTACCCCCAGACTCTGCCCTCATGGGCCTGCCCTGTCTCTCTGGGGCCTCACAGTCCCTTCTTCCCAGGAATAGAGAGGGGTCACCATGGGAGGTGGCACCATCCCTGCCTCCACCCTCTGACCCTAAAGATCAGAGGAGACCAGACTCTGTGAGTCTGGCCTGTGGCTCCCCTCCTTGCAGCCTGGACCTCACACTCTCCCCATCTGTACCCCAGATACTCTTGGGATCCATGGGGCAGGGTCTCAGGGTCCTAGGCGGCAAGTCTCCTCGGCCCTCTGGGCCTGGCACTGCTCTCCCCAACAAACGTCTCTGGTCTTCCCCTCTTGTAGGGAGGCCTGACGACTGGGACCAGTGCCTGGTGCCTCCCTTCAGATGTCCAGGGCCCTGGGCCTGCAGCACGGCCAGCTCAGACTTTGGGATCCAAGAAAATGTTCTCAGGTGTCCCACCGCTAGAGCTCGCTGGCCCTGAGCTTGTACGGGCCCTGGTCCATCACCTTCCCAACTTGAGCCTGTGACCTTGGCACCAAAAGGGTAGTCCCTGGTGTGGGCTTAGCAGAGGCGATGCCCAGGTTGGGAGAGGGGCCACCAGCCCTGTCCAGATGTTTGTCTTAGTGGAGAGGCCCAAGATTCAGGAACAATCAGACCCTTTTCCCAAATGCACCATCACCTGCAAGCCAATTCCTGGCTACTTGACCCAAAAGGACTTGGGCCCTGCAGGCTGCACAAGGGCACTGGTGCCGGAGGTTCTAGCCACTGCCTGGGTCAGGGCTGCCAAGGAGTGGGTGGGGGACAGCTCTCTCCTGTCTACACTCTTAACCTGTTCTTAACCTTTTGCTCCAGGGTGCACTCTGACAGGAGCAGGTGGCAGGGCTGGGCCTGTGACAATCTGCCTTTTACCACATGACCTTGGCAGCCTCTCCCTCACCCAGTGGGCTGAGCTGGGCTCGCTCACCACAGCCAGGTGGCCCCAACAGTCAGGGCCTCTAGGTAGGAGGCAAACCTGGAAGGAGGCTCAGGAGGAGGCAGCCCTGAGTGGCCAGGGGACAGGGGAGCCTCCTGAGGGCTGAGCTGGAGTTGAGAAGAGGAGCAGGTGGGGAGTTGGGAGCAGCTGAAGGGCTGGGCAAGTGGGAAGGAAGGGATGTCTGGCCACTGGGAGGGATCCTGAGCTGCTGCATTCAAAATCTAACCCACTAACCAATGTTTAGATTCAGGGGTTGGGTGGGGCATGAATGACTCAGAGAGGGGACCAGCATCTAGTGTTGACAGGCCTCCAGGTTGCCATGGCAGCAGGGCTCGCCTGGCCCCCACCAGCTACCGTGTGGCAGAACAAATCCATAGGGAACTGATCTTAATTTTTATCAAATTGTTTCCCCACCCCTACGTTTTTGGAAATAAAAGAAGTAATTTTATTCTCACTTCCTTTTGCTTCCTGCATGTTAATGCTAGACCATGGAATGGGGGTGCCTCCCAGCGGGGCTGGGAGGGGGTCTACACTTGTATCCCTCTGTCCCCTCCCTCACTGTGGTCTTCCTGTGCTGTCTCCCTGCAGCCTCTGGGCTGAGAACTTGGGGTAAATGATCGTAAACATTGGCCTGCCTTCCTCCTCCTGGGGACCCTTAGCAGCTGTCCCTCAATCCCAAAACACCCTTGGAGCCTTCTGGAGGGTGGCACGGGGAGAATTGCAGAGGCCACCTTCCTAACACCCTCACTCCCCATCACCACAGTGCAGCCTGCCCTTGTCCCTAGCCCCACTTTCCTCAGAGTGCTGGGGCAATCCCAGGCCTCCCTCTAAGAGGCTGAGGAAGGTCCTGGACACTGACATTTCCATCTGTGGCTCCTGTGCCCATGCAGTGATTCATTCAGAACCCATATCATCCCAGCCCAGATCATCAGCTCAAGGCAACAGCATGGAGACTGGGTTCTAGGTCTGCCCAGATCCCTGAACGAATCTGAAGGAGCATGCCAAAAGCACTATACAGTTTGACCTGCTGGCCTGCGTGCTGTTCTGATCACTATCTGGGCTGGCTTCCCTGGCAGGCAGAGCCAGGGAAGGTGTGCTAGGGATGGGCTGAGAGAGATGGGATAGCCTATGCCTGAGAGCCTCCCTAGACTCACCATTATCCCAGCAGGGCTGGGGAGGGCTCCAGAGTAGATTGGCTCCTGTTACCCAAGCCCAGTGTTGCCTGACTGCAGTCTCTCCACCTAGGGATAACTAGCAGATTGGAATTGCAGGGGAAGCCCCAATCAGTTCATTGACATCCTTGCTGGCTCGCCAAGTGGCCCTGGGAGAGTTATTTACCCTCCCCAGCCCTCTGGGCCAGTTTCCCCATTGGATAGTGAAGGGACAGGGCCACAGGGTTCCCAAAGACGCCATCATTTCTTGATACCAGTGTGCCCTGGGCCTTGCCCTCCTGGTGGGCCCACTGGAGGCCCTGGAGGCTGCAAGACCATGGAGAACACGCCTTTCACCCTTATCTGTGCCTGTGTTCCACTTGCTGCCCAGGCTGCACCTGGCACCCCAACTCCCAGGATGGTACAGGACAGGATGGCAACCAGCCCAGGCCCGTGACTCCACCAGCCGGAAATCCTGAATACATTGCCCAGGGAGGGAGAGAAGGATAAACAGCACAGAGGCCAGACAGATGATGCAGCTACGAGGGCTGCATGAGCACTTGGATCTTCTCTGTGACTTCTTCCCCCAGCTACGCCTTGCCCTCGAGCCCTACTCTTGGATCAGGAAACTGGGAGCACCCATATCTGTCCTCTGCCCAAGTGCCTCCTCTGGGCCCAATATTCACCTGAGGCTCTTGCCCAATACCCTCAGAATGGTGGGCTTCTCACCCCTACACCCTGCCAAAGTCCTAATACCCTAACATTCAAGGCCCTGAGGATCAGCCCTGACACCTCCATCAAAGGAGAGAAGGCTGAAACCAGAGAGGGGAGAGGACTGGCCTGAGGCCACATTGCAGCTGAATCAGGGCAGGCAGTAGGCTTCCTACCCTTCACCTAGCAGGCCCTGGGCACCTCTCTGTCTCCTGCACAGAAAGAGCTGGTTCCCCCACCAAGGCACCCGTCTTCCTCATGTCAAACGCCAGACTGCTCCTGGGCACAGGGTGGAGGCAGTGGAGGGCCTAGTCCCTATGGAGGAGATAAGAGCAAAAGCACAGCAGGGGGCCACCAAGATAAAAGGGTGTCAGCTTTGCAGGTGGTGGGGGCAGGTACAGGGCAGCTAAGTGAGATGTGTGTGAGGCTGTGGCTCCTGGGGGGCCACTGGATACTAAGAAGTTCTCAGCTCCCTGTGGAAGGGGGAGGGAGGCCTTTTGCAAGGTGGGCCAGGACAGAGGTGGCTGCCATTGGGAGTGTAACACAGCCCCTTGGGTCCATAAAGACTCTTCAGTTGACCCTGCTGCACTATCCCCAATGATGTGTGCTCCTCTGGACAGGATGGAGCCACTCAAAGAGCCCCTGTTTTGTTTTTTTTTTGAGACAGAGCCTCAAGCTGTCACCCTGGATAGAGTGCCGTGGCATCATAGCTCACAGCAACCTCCAATTCCTGGGCTCAAGCGAGTCTCCTACCTCTGCCTCCCAAGTAGCTGGAACTACAGGCATCCGCCACAACGCCCGGCCATTTTTTGGTTGCAGCCATCATTGTTGTTTGGCGGGCTCGGGCTGGATTCGAACCTGCCAGCTCAGGTATACGTGGCTGGCGCCTTAGCCTGTTGAGCCACAGGCGCCGAGCCAAGCCCCTGTTTTAATGTCTGAGACAGAAAGAGCATCCCCTGGCCTAGAAATAGGCCAGAGGGGACAACTTGCCCTGGGCCCCAAACTCCAGGACTCCCTTATCTGCCTTCTCCTTCCCTAACTATTCTGGCTTCACACACAGAAGTGGCCACCCTGTGTGCTAGGATACCATGATCATGTCCCTATTGTCCCCCTAATATAAATTTTTCTTTGGGCTTTGAGGGCATTTAGGTCTTTCTTCTAAACCATCAGATTCAAAAGCAAGTATCCAAGAGGAACTGGGAACTCAGAGAGTTGCTCTGGGACAGTTTGGGGGAAGCATGTGTGGGACAGCCAGGAAGGTCACCACCTGTTCTTGTGAATCCCCATTTCCCACTTCTGCCTGGGTCAGGGGACCCTGAGTAAGTGTTGGTAAATTGGAGAACAAATGAACACACAGGTGGCTTCCTGCAGTAGTTCTGCTTTTCTTCTCTGCCCAGGACTCTCCTGAAGATGATAAAAAGGTACGTAGGGTTCCCTAGGGGTACCAGCACAGACTTTCCCTCTCTTCTTTTATAAACCTGGCCCATGTTCACTAAGTCTCTCTTCTATGAATGAATGAGAGACCTACAGAGAGGAAGCTCAGCTCAGGAGACGGAGGAGACCTGCTTCCAATGGTCATTGGGAGTATGGGGGGCAGTGAGATAAGAGCAAAGATGACCAGCCAGTAACATTCCAGGCAACAGGAGACACTGCAGAATGGCTACTGAGGGCGTGGCCTCCACAAGGCCCTCTAAGCAAGCTGCTGGACTCTCCCCTTGACCACCACCAGGGGCAGCATGGAGCACTGCCTGCCCCACAGTGGTGCAGAGCGCAAGGGCGCCCCTGGGTGGCATTGCAGTCTCAGTGGTCTGGAAGGGAGAGCCTTGCCTGGCAGGGGATGGAGGGAGTGCTTTCCTTGGCCCTTCTGGGACTGGAGTGCTACTGTACCTCCAGGAGTGAGCAGGATGTGGCCAGGTGGTGACAGGAAGGAGGCTTCCTACAGAGGGAACAGCCTGTGCAGAGATACTGTGGGTCTGACATGCCCTGAACTTGAGAAATGTTCATTTGAGTAAGTGGTAACCCCAGGGCAGTGGACAGTGTGCATAAAATTTGTGAATAAACTTGTGAGCTGCCTGCTGGGCCCTTTGCATGGCCCTTTCCATGTTCCATCTCCTCCAGGTGGCTTGGGGAGAGGTGGCTAGTGCTCAGAGAAGTTGAGTAACTTCCCCATGGTCACAATCTAACTGTCCCCATTGTCCGAAGAGGTGCCAGGGGCCTGGTGAGCAGTGCCCTGCCCAAGGACATTGGCCAGTCAGGGCAAGTCCCCAGACTCCAGCAATGCAGGGACAGAGATGTCATGCCTTGGGCTGTCCAGCTTATTCACTGTAGCAACTGCTACAGGTGGACATGGGGACAGTTGGTGTCCCCTCCTGCAGGCCATTAGGCAGAGTCAGGCATTACCCATGTGATGCCACACACAGTGCTGAAATCAGCGGGTAGCTCAATCCCATGGGGCCCTTTGAGGATCCCGTC
This sequence comes from Perodicticus potto, assembly GCA_963574655.1. Lineage (NCBI taxonomy): Eukaryota > Metazoa > Chordata > Mammalia > Primates > Lorisidae > Perodicticus > Perodicticus potto. The sequence continues at coordinate 21,132 of CAUYRH010025973.1, forward strand.
ACAAGGGCTGCCAGGAGGTAGGTGCAGGTCAGAGACACAGCAGCTTCCCTGTCTGGTGCTCCAGAGGCACTTACAGACACGGTCCTCAGCGCTGGGTCCTTGTCTGCAGGGCCAGCCCTGACCCATTGTGTAGAGGTGAAGCTCAGCTCGATTTGCCCCTGGTGAGAGGGTGACTAGGAAGGGACCAGGCCCTTTGGGCAGATCTGAGCCTGGGCCACTGCCAGTTCCCCAACCCAGTGCACCCAGATTGGATGGGCGCTTCTTAGCTACCACCTCCCACACCCTGATGACCCAGGGCCTGAATGTGCTGGGGAATCTGGGGCAGACTCCAGTTCCAGAATTCATGCAGATTCAATACTCCATAATATATCTGGGTGTATTTTTATATAAAAATAACAGTTTTCCCCCAATTCTTGTTCTAGGAAAACATGCTGTGCTCGCTGTGTGGCTTTATGTTCCTTCCCTCCCCCCTGGCCCTGTTAGGCCCAGAGCCAAGGTCACGGGGCTGCAAAACAGATAGGCAAGGGAAAAGTGGTGTGGCCAGGCGGGCAGGCAGGGCATCCCAGTCGATCCTGCCTGTCGCCGCTTAGAGGTTGCTGGGCCCTGAGCCCTTACCCCTCTCTGCCGCCTTCACTGGTGGAGGTAGGCATCCAGCCAGATATCACCAGACTTCTTCAGAGACCTGGGAGGTAGAGGCAGGTGTTGGGACTTAGCTGCAAGATCCTAACACCACTATACCCTCAAGATGAGTGTGAGTAGGGACATCCCCATTCCCTGTGGGACCCTGTCCCCCTGGGGCAGTTGACTGTGTGGGGCCAGGGTGTGGACTGGGAGAAGAGGCTAAGTGCTCACTGACTGGAGGAGAATCCAGGCACGCGCCTGGGTGGGCCTGTCCTTCTTTTGCCTAGTTCTCCCTGTTACCTCCTTCTGCTGGGGCTGTGACCCAGAGACACACAGGCCCTGGAATCTGCCCACCAGGAGCCCAGGGTTGGGCAGAGGAGCCAGGAAGCCCTGTGCCAGGTTCTCTACAGGGGCTGAGCTGAATGGTAGGGGCTAAAGAATCAAGCTGGGAATGATGGTGAAGGAGAAGCAGGGTTCTGAAGATCAGTGCAGAAGGATATATATAATATATAACAGAGTTCTGAAGCAGAATTCTGAAGATCAGTGCAGAAGGAAGGGCATCCAAGTAAAGGGAATAGCAAGTGCAAAGGCACAGAGGGAGTAGACCTAGAATCTGACCTCTTCCCCTTTTCCAAGGCAACTGCCAAGGTTGAGCCCCAACACCCCTCTTCATCTGGACAGCTACACGGGCCTCGGCTCTACCTTTCTCCACCTCGATTCCTGCATTCCCTGGCAGGGCACCTTTCCAAAATGTAAGGTGGCCCGTCCCTCCCCAGTCAGCTGCGTACCACCATGCTTCTGCCTGAGGGCCTTTCACTGCGGTGCCCTCCACCAGACACGCCTGTGGCCAGCCCTCTTTCCTCCTCCCTGACTCTGCTCTCGTGTCAGCTTCTCAACACGGCCAACTCTATTAAAAATTGCAACCCTGGCAGCAACTTGGATGGAAAGGGAGACCATTGTCATAAGTGAAGTAAGTCAGGAGCAGAAAATTAAATGCATGTGTTCTCTCACTTGTAAGCGGGAGCTAAACTCTGACTACACAGGAGCACACAGAGTGGTGTAATGGACGTGGGAAACTCAGTGGGGTGAGGAATGGAGAGTTACCTACAGGGTTCAATGTACACTGTTTAGGTGATAGGTACACCCAAAGCCCAGCCTGCACCACTATACAATATATACATAGATACCTCCCTAAATCCATTCAAATTTTTAAAAAGGAAAAAGTGCGACCCCTGGCTAGTGTACTCCCCGTCCTCTCCCCTTCCTCCACACTTAGGGTTTTTGTGGTTGTTTCGCCAAAGTACATCTCACATCTTTTGTAATTTACTTGTTTGTTATTCTAACTGCTTGCAGAAATGAAGGAATGGCAGCCTGTTTTGCTCACCGATAATGGGAAAACAGCCCGTTGCATGGCAAGAGTGACACCATCTTCAAGTGAAACTGACAAATGATTGACCCCTGCACACCAAGGTATTGTGCAGAAGCTGTTTAAACAAGCTGGGCACTGTGGCTCATGCCTGCAATCCCAGCACTCTGGGAGACTGAAGTGGGAGGATTGCTTGAGCTCAGGAGTTTGAGATGTGCTTAAGCAAAAGTGAGGAAACCCCATCTCCACAAAAAATTTAAAAATTCCACTGGGCATGTGGCAGGCACCTGTAGTCTCAGCTACTTAGAAGGCTGAGGCAAGAGGATTGTTTGAACCTAGGTGGCTGAGGTTGCTGTGAGCAATGATGACGCCATGGCACTCTACTCAGGGAGACAGAGTGAGGCTCTATCTCAACAACAACAAAAACAAAACCAGGTCCCCCCCAAATCCAATACCCATAGTAGAAATAACAATACCCACAACATCATGAAGATGCTTATCTAACTTCCCCAGTGGTCACAATTTCCCAAGAAAGTCTGCGAGGTGACCAGCTGCATGTGTTTTACCAAAAAAACCTGCTATAAGTCGTGGTGGCTCACACCTGTAATCCCAGCACTTGGGAGGCAGAGGTGAGTAGATTGCCTGAGCTCACGAGTTCAAGACCAGCCTGAGCAAGAGCAAGACCTTGGCTGGGTGCAGTGGCTGATGCCTGTAATCCTAGCATTCTAGGAGGTTGAGGCAGGTGGATTGCTTCAGCTCACAGTTGAGCAAGGGCGAGACCCCATCTCTAAAAATAGCCGGGTGTTGTGGCAGGCACCTGTAGTCCCAGCTACTTGGGAGGCTAAGGCAAGAGAATCACTTGAGACCAAGAGTTTGAGGTTGCTGTGAGCTATGACGCCACGTTCTCTACCGAGGGTGAGAAAATGAGACTCTGTCTCAAACAAAAAAAAAAAAACAAAACAAGATCCTGTCTCTAAAAATAGCTGGGCATGTGGCAGGCACCTATAGTCCCAGCTACTTGGGATACAGAGGCAAAACAATCGCTTAAGCCTAAGAGTTTGAGGTTGCTGTAAGCTGTGATGCCGCAGCACTCTACTGAGGGCAACAAAGTGAGACTTTGTTTCAAAAAAAAGTCTGCTATATAGAGGATATTCTCTGGAGGGTGGATTCGGGCACACACCGTCTCGTGGCCACTTGAGACATCACTTCTGTCTGTAAGTCCCTATTAAATGCTTCTTTCTGAGAAACTGGATTTGTCAGCCTCTTTCTTCACTGTCTGAGACCTACTCCCTGCAGAACATCATGGGGCCCTCACTGTGTGAATGAATACTGGGGAGGGAGGGAGAGAGGGTACAGGCTGGGGAGAGGGTGGCCTGAATGCCGGCTCTTAAGGAGGGCTCATGAGTGCTTGTGAGAGTCCTGCCCAAGGATACCACTGTGTGCCGAGGGGCTGGGCTGCAGCCTTACCTAACGATGTCCACCAGGGCGGTAAAGAAGGGCTTCACCTCGTAGCTGAGGCCGTGCTTGGCACACAGTGCCTTGACCAGCGGGGCCACCTTGCGGTAGTTGTGTCTTGGCATCGTGGGGAAGAGGCTGGGGGTGAATAGCATACGCTGGCACCTGAGGTTGGGGGGCTGCCACAGGGGGCCCAGGGAGTCCGCACCTATCCCTCACCTCCCAGGCCCGTCTCCCAGGGCCCACAGCAAGCCTAGGGCTCTCATCTTGGCCCCCCTGGGAAAGGCTGACAAGGGGCTCCTGATCTGGCTCCTGGGTGTAGGCCTCACTCCCCACCTGCAGGGCCCCTGGAACTGGCACTCACTGGTGCTCAATCTGGAAGTTGAGATGTCCACTGAACCAGTCAATGAAGAGTGAGGGCTCCACATTGCAGGTGGCTGCCAGCTGCCGGGAACCAGCAGGGCATAGGTGAGGGAGGCTGGCACGGAGCCCAGACCCTACACCAGGCCCCCAACCCACAGCCCCATCTGGCCCCATCCCTTCTTGCTAGCTGGCATCTCAGCCCACCCCACCCCTGATGCCCACCTGAGAACTGGCCCAGTCCCGGTGCTTCTCGTGGCCGATCTCTTTGGGGATATGGTTCATCTGAGTGATCCACACAAACCAGTGGCTCTCCAGGACCCTGCAGGAGAGGCTCAGGCACTGCCCATGTCCAGCTCGCCACTTAGGCACCCTGAGTGGAGGCTGGAGGGCCGCCGCCCCCCAGACAGGGGCCTCAGCTTCCTCATCTGTACAATGGGGCTGTAATAATCGCTCTCTCACTAGTGTTTAAGGAAGCTGAACAGGGTTTACCATAAGGCCAAGCCCAGGGTGGCCTTACGATGAGGGTGGACACCTACAGGGCTATTTACAAGCTGGTCTACTGCCCCCAAACCTTCTGCCCATGGGATGTGGCCACATTCGTGTGTATTTGATTCCCCCAACAACCCACAAAGGCAGGACTGCTGGCCTCATTATGCAGATGGAGAAACAGAGGCTCTGAGGCAAGAGGGCGGCAGTCAAGTCACCTGCCACCTGTCTGTGACCTCCCCACTCCCTGCCGTTTTGAATCTGGCCATACCTGACAGCAACAAAGAGGAGCAGTACCCCAGGGACGCCATAGAAGGGGACATAGGAGAAGAAGAAGCGGGCATAGAAGCTGGCGGCCCAGAGCAAGTCCTGCAGAGGAGGGCAGAGGAGATACTGAGTGGTCTCTAGGCAGTGGGGGTCTGGAGGTGGGGGGAGCTGGGCTCACCCACCTCTTCTGCTTGACTTGCCTTGGAGCTTGGGACAGCCCACCACCCCATCTGGATTTTCTCAGTTGGGTAAATGAACAGGGTCCCCATCCTGCCTGCTCACAAGGCTGACCTTGGAGGTACCACGTAGGGTATGTGTGAGAAGCCCCTGCCAGGGACACAAAGGCCTGGCAGAGTCAGCCCAATAATTACCCCTCCCCCGGTGAGGAACCCCTGCTGAGAGCACCCACCCTATGTTCCTTGCACACAGCAGCACATGCACATGGCCATTTGCACACTTGAGCACACCCGTCCCAAGTCACGGGCATACTCTCTTTTCTCTTGTGTGCCACACTGCTGCATGCATGTGTGCACCCTGGTAGCCTTCGTGGGCGGGTGCTGTGCTGCCCCCGAGGACCCACCTCCTGCCACCCCTGTCCATCTGCAGTTCTGAAGAGCTCACTCACCGCCCACTGCATGCACACCAGCATGTACGCCAGGTTTTCCACCTCAAAGTTCACCAGGGTGAGCAGTGGCGGGCCAACTGGAAGAAGGGACATGACAGAGCTCAGGGGAAGGGGTAGGACAGACAGGGTGGGCAGCAGGTGGCAGGCTCTGTCACTGCAGGAATGCCCATGGGATGCCAGTGCTGGTCCCACCCAGCTGGAACGATCTCACACGACCTGGGCCACGTCCACTCCCTCCATATCTAGGACTCCCCAGGCTGGACCACTCTGGTGTGAGGGTGGGGAAAGCTGTAGGTAGGGCTGTGACTGCACATGACAGGTGGCACCCAGGCCAGGGGACCAGCCAGGGCAAGGGCATGGTGCTGAGGACTGCAGGTTGCAGCAACCGTGCAGAGCTGGGAGGATGCCCTGGAGAGGGAAGGTAAACAGGTGCACCCTGCCCCTTGGGGTAGCTCGGAGGAGTCCAGGACAGCAAGGAGGACAGTGCAGCCTTGGACAAACCCTTACATCTAGTGTCCACTCACTCAGGAAGAAGTACAGGTGCTGGTGGTTGTAGGGTAAGTATCTTCGCTTCCTCTTGCCGTACTGTGGAGACAGGCAGCAGCTGGTGAGGGACCTCATCCCAGGCAAGGTCACGGGGCTGGCTGGGGCCAAGGGTCAAAGGCAACTCTAGATTCTAGCAACTGGGCCAATTGTTCTCAGCAGGCTGGGAGGTGGGGAAGGGAGACCACGGTGGCAGGAGTTCAGACTGGCTAGAGAGGAGGGCTTGGTTCCCCTCAGCTTCAGGCTCAGCCTGAGCGTGTCCATCCCTCCCCACCCACCTCTACGGAGGACTCTCCCAGGAGGAAGACAGGTGCCAGAGTCACATCTGGGTCTTTGTGGAAGATGTTGGGCTTGGCATGGTGCTGGAAATGGCGGAAGTTCCACCAGTGTGCAGAGAAGCCCTGTGGGGGAGGAGGGAGCTTTGAAGGGCCAGGCCAGGCCATGCCCACTACTCTGTGCCCAGACCCAGCACAGCGCCCCCAACTCACCCCACCCTCACCTTCAGCTGCCCCATCACAAACTGCTGAGCCACGTGGTTCCACCGGGACTTTCTGAAGATGGAGGCATGGCCCAGGTCGTGCTGCAGGCACCAGCTCTGAGCCTGGGGAGAGAGGCAGGGCCAAGAGTCGCTGGGACAGAGCCTGCGTAGGGACAGAATTCCCAGCCAAGGAGGAGGGTGCTGGCTGCCTGGGAGCCCAGCCCTGGAGCCCTTGTGTTCCCTTCCAGCCCACAGGGTGCACCTCCAGCTAATGCTCCATTTTGAGACCCTTGTAGGTTGGCTCTCTCTTTTTACAGGTGAAGACAAACTGACTCTCAGGGAGGTGGAGGGACTTGTAATTACATCTGTTAGGGAGCTGCGGGCAGCAGCCTTCTGGCTCTGTCCCTGTGCTTGCTTACACAGGATTTATAAAATAAGGAACTCCCTCAGCTCATTTAGAACACAGCTTGAGCCACAAACATGATGTGTGGGCCCTGTGGCTAGTCACTCATTCATCCTTTCATTCACTCAGCAAATACGTCCCAGAGTACCCGATGTGCAGGGCCCCTAGTGTGGGCAGTCTAAGGTGGCTGCAATAATGCTGGGGTCACCTGGGAGATGGCCAGGATGAGGGCGGCAAGGGTGCTGGGGACCCAGCCAGGGCCCAGGAAGAGGATGAGTAGCCAGGCCAGCACCTCCATGGCCAGGATGTGGCCCAGCAGGAGAGCGAAGAAGGTGGGACTGGCCTCAAACAGCTTCATGTCCTCAGCTGCCTGGCGTAGGGCTCGGAAGTCCTCGACCAACTGGGCCTGCCAGGGTGGAGCTACTGGTCAGCGGGTGAGTGAGGCCCCCCCATTGCCTTCAGGAGGTTCCCAGGGCTCCCCAGCTCCCAGCCACTCCTCCTGGTGCCAGGCCAAAGGAGTGTGGCCAAAAGGGGATGGAGGGACAAGAGCTCCAAGCCTGTGTGTGAGCTGGAGACTGGCTGGTGGTAAAGTCTTCTCCCCATCCCAAAGGTGTGGGATGGGTGAGAAGCCAGAGTCAGGAGAGAACACTCAGAGCTCAGCTCATCAAAACCCTCACATAGATGGGGATGCTGGTCCCAAGCAAGTTCTGGGTCAAGCCAGTTCTGGAGCCCTGGACTCTTGCAGGGCATCACTACAGCTTCACCTTCAGCAAACGCAGACCTGACCCTGCATCACTGTGGGGGAACGCAGATGGAGCTGCCACAGGCAATACAGCGATGCCCACTAGGCCCTTCAGCCCCATCCCCACCCTGGGGGCTAAGTCTGCACAAGAGCCCTGCTCACATTCTGGGCTCCGTCCTGACTGGGCTCCTCCGGGGCCAGCTCTCCAATCAGCAGGGGCTGCAAGAACTTGCGTACAAAGCCAAGATCCTGGTGGAAGGCGTGGAAGGCATCCTGAAGGAAAGTAGACAGTCAGGCAGACAGACATATGGACAGCTGGAGTAGTATTCAGAGATAGGGCAGAAGAATTATTGATGGACGGGCAGAGTAGACAGGCGGACGGACAGAAAGTCAGGAGTTGTTCAGCAGTTAGCAAAATAGGACCAAGTGGGTCAGCCTTCTTGTAGTACTCCCTGGTCTCCCCTAGGCCCTGGGTGACATCCTTGTCACCCCTTGCCTGCCATCCTCCATCTGCTTCACCCAGCACAGGAGTTCCTCTCCAAACATGGTTGGGTGGATGCAAATCTTCCAGAGACTTCCCTGGAAGCCTCTGACTCCTTCATGAAAAGTCTCACTTCTTTTCTGAAAAGCTTTCTGTTTCCACAGCACATAAGATTTGGGTCACAAATGTTAGATTTACCCAGTTTTTACAAATACAGCAGTTGTAGAGTAGGGAAACCTGTAATTGTGGGCTCCTGGGGCAACAGGAGAAAAAAACATCAGCCAAGGGCCACATATACTGACTTCTTGGGACTTTGCAAGAAATAGACTTGAACAACTAAACTCATTAACCTCGTTTACAAAGTAGGAGCAGAAAATACAATTTTTTTAAAAAAGTAAATAAAATGAATAATCTAGCACTCGTGTGATTCTCAGTAATGGCTGGGGTAGGTGCAAGGCAGGAGCAGGAAGGAAGAGAAAAGAAAGAAGCATTAGTGAGGAGAAAGATCAGGTTTGGGACAGAGACAGTCAGAAAGTGACCCGGGCAATGATGAAGTAACAGTATACTTGAACTTCACACGAGGGCTCACTTAGTCTTCCTTATCTGCCTCTGGTCTTGGGATTGGAATCAGCTCATTAATTGTTCATAGTTCTTTGACTGATTTTTTTTATCCTTGCACTTCCTAAGGCACTATCTGGGCCAGCCAGTCTCAAAGCTGCCTGAACTGCAAAAACAGTGTGTGTCGGACCCACGGGGCTGGGCAAGGCAGCTGAGAGGAAACACCTCTGAAGAAGGCTGAGGGAGAAGAGGGGCCTCCTATTGTCCTCCCTTAATGGACCTACCAGCTGCTGTCCGTAAAACAGAACTAATGGTGGGCCCTGAGGTCACCTCTAGCACATCCTGGAAGGGATGAGGCCATACACTTAGAGGCCATACACTTAGAGGCCATACCTGCAGGACCCACCTTAGGGAAACTGTTTCTTGCTCTTTTTGGCCCAGGGAAGCCTGAGGATTAGAGGGCTGAGTGGGTGTGGCTTCAAGAACAACCTGGGCTGACTTGGTCCCCTGGACCTCATTATAGAGAGGGGGCAGCTTAGGAAAGGCAGCAAAAAAAAAGTGGAGAGAAAGTGGGGGTATGGAGCTGGGGACCCATAGGAAGCTGCCTGCCCCGGACTACCTGGGGAGCTGGTGTTGGCAGGGGTACTAGGAAGGAAGGTTCTTCAGTTTCTACTGACCCCACTCAGTGTGTTGTGAACTGTTTTCAAAAAAGAGAGGATCTTGCTATGTTGCCCAGGCCAGAGTCTAACTCCTAGGCTCAAGCGATTCTCCTGCCTCGGCCTCCAGAGTACCTGGGACTACAGGAGTATGTGAGAAGTGTGACCCTGAGCTACTCTGTTTCCCCTAGAAACTGGGGCAGTGAGACTTCAAGGACCTCCTGGTTCAGAATTGCTGAAAATTAACACTTAAAAATCTTTTAATTGTTGTAAAATATACATAAAATTTACCATTTTAATCATTTTTAGGTAGGTACACAGTTCAGTAGCATTAAGTACATTCACAGTGTTGTGCAACAATCAGCACCATCTACCTCCAGAACTTTTCCATCTCCCCCACTAAAACTGTGACACTAACTTCCCATCCCACGCCCACCGCCGCCAGCAACTACCATTCTGTTTTCTGTCTCCATGAACCTGACTACCCTGGGAACCTCCTGTAGAAGGAATCACATTTGTCCTTCTGCATCTGGCTTGTTTCACTTGCATAGCATGCTTGGTGTTCATCCATGTTGTAGCATGTGACAGAATGTCCTTGCCTTTCAAGGCTGAACGAGTGTGACACTGCTTTCCTCTCCTTCCTGTGAAACTCCCTTGGCAGCACAGGGACCCCAGATGCTCGCTCAGAGGTGGTGCTGTACACGTGTGCGCACTCCTGCAGACACACCCACCAACCCCCCTCAACAAGCAAAACTCAGACACTCAGACACATGGCCATGGTCGCAGCCCACAGGAACATGCAACCAGACAGGGCCTGGCAGGGACACACACAGAACAGGGCACACTGGCTACGACCCTAGACTCTCCTTCTCCCCCACCCCTGTGTCTATTCCTGGGCCACCCCAAGAGCTGAGGATCTGGGAGAACAGGTCAGCTTCCGTAACTTCTGTCCCTTGGTTCTGATTCACCCAGGCCAGCCCTAGCCTTGAGAGCAGCAGTTCTCAACCTGTGGGTTGTGACCCACAGGAACTGTATTAAAGGGCCGCGGCATTAGGAAGGTTGAAAACCACTGCTTTAGAGTGGTAATGGAAGTATGAGCTCCCCCCGGGGTGGGTCAGAAAACCCCAGGGCTGTAGACAGGGCTCCAGCTAAGGGAAGGGAGGGCTGTGGCAGGGCCTTGAGAAGCAGGCTGGGCAGGCACTGGTGGTGGCGTTGGTGGTGGTAATGGTAGCAGGACCATTTGACCTAGTCTTCTCTGGCCCTCTGCTCAAGGATCCAGGAGGTAGGTAGCCATTAAGGCTCAGAGAGGCCACAGCCCTCCCTATAAAGCTATGCCTGTGGCCACTCAGCACTCACCCCAGGTGGCTACTCCTAGGCCAGAGGGGAGGCAATAGGCCTCCAGGTGGGGTGGGCCATCATCCCAGACAGCCAAAGACCAGCTGCTGGAAGCCTGGACTGTGGGGACAGGAGGGTGGTTCTTGAGCTACACCAACGGAGTCTAGGGCACTACAGGGAGTCCCATACTCACCCACCCTCTGTGCATCCAGAAGCATCCTGCCAGGGGTATGTGTGCCAAGGCCTGTGATTCCCCATCCTCACCCTGCAAGCTGAAGGTGGCACTTGAGATCTCTCATTGGCTTTTAGAGCAAAGCTGGGTGAATCAAAAAGGCACTCCCCAAACATAAGTGCCTAGTGGTAGCGACAGGCCCTATTCTCAGAGGCTGGCACTCAGCCCAGCCATGCCTTGGTCCCTATAAACTTAGAAGTGGCTCCACTCACCTCCAGAGCTCCTCCTCACCTCTATCCCCATCATTTAGTCCACACAGCAGCTGGAGCAGCGTGCTCCAGAGCCACTCTGAGCCGCCGCTCAGGAGCCAGGGAGGCCCAGAGGAGACTGCACTCTTCCCTACTCTATTTTCTCATCAATAAAATGGGGTTGCTGGGAGGATGGAGCTGGGGCAGGTAAAGCACTCAGAAGGGGCCTGGCATCCAGTAAGTGCTCCCAGCAAGTATGCCCAGGGCAGCTCTCCTGTGTGCCTTCTCTCCCCAGAGGGCTTGTGGGTGCTGGGCAGAGAGAGAAGACGGTGCTCTGCCTGCCAAGTCCCGGCCGAGCCCCAGGGCAGGGGCACAAGAAGGGCTGGCAACCTCTTTCCACCCCAGAGACACAGCAGAGGAGGGAGAGATTTTGGTTGCTCCCCAAAGAACTGGGAATGTTCCAGATTATTGTGAAAGTGGGTAGAGTAGGGAACGGAGCAGGGCTGCGGAGGGCTCAAGTGGTCTGTTCTTGCTGCCTCCTTGTACCTTTGCTGGAGATGAGGGATAAGGGAGATATGCTTCAGAGGATCCCTCCTACCTCCTTCCTGCCACTCTCTCTCTCTCCCAGGTGGGTGGATGAAGCCGGGACCCATGCCCACTCGCAGACATTCCTTCCTGTCCTCTGCCTGGCACCCCTCTTAGGAGGCCAGCATGGAAGCACTATTGATATGCATTTGATAGATGAGGAAACTGAGGCACAAAGAGGCCCAAGTCACATAGTTCTGAACATGGCACATCCAACTCTGGCCTGTGTAGCAGAACCCAGGTCAAGGGCAAATGCTCCCAGGAAGCCACCCCTGTCCCCAATGTCCCAACTCCCCTCAGCAAGCAAGGGTGGGTACATATGTTAGGTCATTCTCCAGCCGGGACCTTTAGCCTTACAGGCCTAGTGGTGGCCCCAAAGCAGCAAGGTCCTCTGGCACTTGGTCTTCTCTCCATCACTGAACTCTGGCCTCCACCATCAGAGATCAGCAGCAGCCAGGAGCCCTCAGGAAGAAATGAGGAATGCTGCCCTGTGGCATGCTTAGGTCCTGGGGGTTCCAGATAACAGTAACTTCACCCTCAAGGAGGGCAGGGCACTGAACTCTCCTGGGGAAGGAATCTGGCTGAGTAGAGATATTATAGAAAACACCTACAGGGCACATAGTGGTCCCACTTCATGGGGAGTGGCCATCAGGCAGTAATACTATAAAGACAGCCAGCATGGTGGGCAGAGCAGAACCACATGGTTGAAATCACCCGACCTCCACCCAGCCTAGAATTGGCCCAGTACAGTGTGGCCTCTCTGCAGCTCCTACCCAGACATGAACTCACACTCCAAGCCCCAGGATCAAGAATCTGTCCTTCAAAGGTCCTGAGAAGGTCCTATGACATCGCCCAGTTACTGCCAGGCATGGTGGATCATACCTGTAATCCTAGCACTTTAAGAAGCTAGGGGGGATGATGGCTTGAGGCCTGAACAAGAACAAGACCTACAAATAATATTTTTCTAGAAAAAAATTAGCCACGTGTGAAGGCATGTGCCTGGAGTCCCAGCTACTCGGGAGGCTGGAAAAGGAGGATTGCTTGAGCCCAGGAGTTGAAGGTGCAGTAAGCTATAATGAGCCACTGTACTCTAGCCTGGGTAAGAGTTAGATCTTGTCACCAAGAACAAAAATAGACAAAAAATCACCTACAGCTGGGTACAGTGGCTCACGACTAGAATCCTAGCACTCTGGAAGGCTGAGGTGGGTGGATCACCTGAGCTCAGGAGTTCGAGACCAGCCTGAGCAAGAGCGAGACCTTGTCTCTACTAAAAAAAAAGAAAAACTAGCTGAGAATTATAGCAGGCACTTGTAGTCCCAGATACTTGGGAGGCTGAGGCAAGAAGATTGCTTGAACCCAAGAGTTTGAGGTTGCTGTGAGCTATGATGGACACCACGGCACTGTACCTAGGGTAAAAGAGTGAGAGAGACTCTGTCTCAACAAAAAAAAAAAGTTGGCTTGGTGCCTGTGGCTCAAGTGGCTAAGGCGCCAGTCAAGTACACCTGAGCTGGCGGGTTCGAATCCAGCCTGGGCCCGCCGAACAACAATGACGGCTGCAACTAAAAAATGGCCGGGCGTTGTGGTGGGCACCTATAGTCCCAGCTACTTGGGAGGCAGAGGCAGGAGACTTGCTTGAGTTCAGGAGTTGGAGGTTGCTGTGAGCTGTGATGCCACAGCACTTTATCCAGGGTGACAGCTGGAGGCTCTCTCTCAAAAAAAAAAGTTGGGTGCCTGTAGCTCGATGGTTAGAACACTGGCCCTGTGCACCGTGGTTGGTGGGTTTGAACCAGCCTAGGCCTGCTAAAATTAAAAAAAAATCACCCATTTTGGGCCTCAGTCTCGTCATCTACAAAATGAGCTAACAATAGGACCTACTTTATAGGTTGTTAAGAGAATTAGTTACCACATTTAAGCCCTCAGAACAGTTCTGGGTCAATAACTGTGGACTAAAATTACTATGATGCAGTCTCTAATGAGGCACCAGCCCCCACCACCTCCATCTCCAGTCAGGGCCAAAGGCCACTAGAAGAAGGGTCCAAAGGCTGGGGGCTCAGAAGGTAGGTTAGATCTTCCCTTTTCCCAAAGGATACCAAGAGCTGCTGGGAAACCTCTCACCCTTCCCAAGAAGCTGTACGCAATGGGTTTACACCACTCCATGGGTACAGGGCTTTGCTACCCCCAGAAACCAGGCACCCAGCACCATCTCCACGATGTGCCCAAGATAAATGCATTCTTATCCTCATCATGCTACTTGGAAAACTAAGACCCACAAGGGGAAGGAGGAATGCAGGGTCCTAGAGCGAGGCCAGGCCAGCGCTCTCTTGAGAGCTAGCATGGAGCTAAATCCTAATGGCTCCTACTAGTGTACCTGTGTCTGGGGCATCTTTTGCCCTCTGCTCTGGCCACACTCCAGGATCCAGTTAAATGGTAACCTCTTCTGAGTGGCCTACCTGGGGGGAGGGCAGGTCTCCATTATCACCTCTTTTACTCCTATTCTTCTCCTGGGAGGCTCTGCCTTGGTTCTCTCTCCATTAGGGATCCCTGTACTCCCTATGCTACCGGGTCTGCTCTCTGTGGCTCCCCCTCCAGAATATAGCCAAAGTGCTCCCCAGGATATAAACATCAGGAGGAGCCAGCCTCTGCTGCCTCCAGACCTCAATGCCAGACCCTCTGCCCACTGCTCTCTACTACAGCCACAGGAAGCTAATTCCACCTCTGAGCCCTTGGTGCAGCTGGTCCCTCTGCCAGGAAATCTCTCCCTGCATGTGTTGTTCAGAGCTACATCTTCAAAGGTTCAAACAGTGCATGATGCACAGGAGATGCTCGCTGATGGATCTAGTGAGTCAATTATTGAAAAATGAATGAATGACTGAAATAAACAGATGGCTGTGTAGCATGTGGTTAAGAGCACGGTTATGGATTCAAATCTCAGACCTACCACTTGACTTCAAGTCACTTTGCCTCCCAGAGTTTCAGTTTTCTCATTTGTAAAGTAGTAATAACAATGATAATACCTGCTTCATAGATATATCTCAAGGATTAAAAGGGAAAGTATCAATAAATCCAGCACTGAATTCAGAGCCTGGCACACAGTAGGCGCTAAGCACATGGCCCTTGTATACTCATGACTAGTTGGGTGGACCTCACCCCTCCCTAGCAGGGTCCACTAGTCTCAGACAAACCTGGCTTCTCAGGGCACCAGGCTTGGCATCCCAGGAGGGCCACACACTGACTTCATGGCACAGGAACTTGGGAATTTCCTGGCAGGAAGGCTTCTGTTGCCTGGACATGAGAACAGCTGATGGGCAGCTGGGGCTGGTAAGAGGTACTCCTAAAACTCAGCCCAGCAAGATGGGTGTCCCAGCCCCACCTGAGCCCCAAGGCCTGGGATGCGGACAATGAGGTTTGAACTCAGACCACAAAAGGCACTGGGCTGGTCCAACCCCTGGTCTGCCCTGTGGAGCAACTGTGGACAAAGATTGGGGTCCCCTACCCCAGCCACCTCACAGCCCCTTGGCCTGAACAGACCAGGTATTTCTAGCAACTCCATCCCAGTGTTTGTGGCCTTAAGGGAGGTAAGAGACAGCTTAGAGCAGCCCCTTCCTATTACAGACAGGTTTATAACCAGACAAGGTCCTTCAACAAAGGGGTATCCATGCATGGCTGTTCCATTGCACTCTACAGTTTGTAGAGGACATTCACACTTAGGAGCCAGCAACATTTACTGAACACAAACTAGTACACGGCAGTACTGGAGCCATGGACTTGAGAAGGCACAGTTCTGTCTTCAGTCAGCTCCCTGTCTGGTCCAGCTCTCCCCAAGTTACAGAGGAGGAAACTGAGACTCAAGAGGAGTGACATGCCTGATTCAAAGTGGCTCAGAGCCTCCAACAGCAGAGCCAGCACTCAGTCTCAGGTGGCAGAGGTTTTGTGTGTGTGTGTGTGTGTGTGTGTGTTTTAACAGATCTTACTGGCCATGAATCAATGAGAAAAACTGCCAGATGGAGGTCTCAGGGTCCCAACCTAAAAGTTAGCCAGAAATTCTACATGGGAGGACCCCCAGCACTGGCACCAAACAGGAAAGAGTAATGAATAAAAGCTCTCTGTGGTCCTTGCCCTCAGCTGCCCCCATCCTATCCAACAGGTTGAAAAAGGCCCCAGCAGACACCCATAAGGCCCTTGAAGGGAGGCCAGGGCTCAGACTCATCCATCACACTATGCTCTGGCAGAAAGGCAGAGCCACACAAACATACTCCCCACGCCCACATGCTCCTACACTCACTGGCCCACAGGCAGGGTCAACCCATGGCTATGCTGTCCCCTCAGGCCAGTGCCCAGCCCCTCAGCACCCATGGAAGCTTTCTCTCAGGTTTTAGTTTCAGGGGGAGTCTCACTCTAACTCTTCTGCTTCCTGGGATGGAAGGAGTAAAGTAGAGACCTTGCAACCCCTGGGAGAAGGCAGTGGGCAGAGAGCACGTGGCCCTGGCAATAGGGACTGACAGTTCTGGGACAGGACAGAATCTCCTCTTCTGCTTGAAGTTCCACCATTAAGGATTCATCCCCTCAGGTCTTGAAGAACTTCCTGGTACCCACTATGGCCAATCTAGAAATCTGGATGGTCAAGGATAGGGCATAGTGGCTCCAACCCCTATTCTCCAGGTGGGGGACTGAGCAAAAGGGGCTAATAAGTCTGTTCAAAAAGGAGAGGCTGCTGCTCCACCACTGGGCTCCTGCCAGATGGTCCTGTGGGGCCAGGCCACATCTCTCCTTATCTAGACAGGGGCTAGGAAGGGGAAGTCGGGGTCCCCAGGGGTCAGCCTGTTACTGGGGTGACTGTGCTTCCCCAGGAGGCCCACCCAGCCTGGCTGGCAAAATCCTCCCACTCGCAGCTGCCAGCCCAGGAGGTGAGTCACTCACTGCCCCTTAGAGCCATTTATAGCAGCTCTTGGGAAAGCCACAGACCTCCCAGCCCTCCCCGGCCCCCAGCCTCTGATAGCACACCCCTGCAAACCCCTTGGGACTCTGCCCTGCCCCTAGCATCCAGCAAGCACCTAGCATGAGTGTCCTGGTCTGAGGGACCCAGAAATGAGACAGGAACATCAGAGAAACAGGGAGGGACCTCACCTAGGTCAAGCTCTGCCCGCCATGACACACCCACCTCTGAAACCGGGTTCCTCCCCTACAGACCTGCTCTGGGGACAGCGTGCTGGTCCTCCATGCAGGGAAGTGGCCTCCTTATCCCCATGCCAGGCCCTGGCTAGTCTGTCCCAAATCTGGGTCCAGGGTGTGGAAGTCAAAGGTCAGCGAGGGGAGGAAAGATGCTAAGGCCCCACAGGTAGAGGGGGATACAGGGCCCATGGTCCAGGCACCTGCAGGGCCGGGCTCCACCCCGCCCGTCGCCGGTGGCTTCCCTACCGTGGCGTCCTCAGCGCCGTGGTGGCCGATAAGGCGGCTTCCCCCAGGGTGCCGCTGTGCCCAGCGGCTGATGTCGTAGACGCGGCGCTCGATGACCAGCCACTTGTCGCCGGGCAGGTCGTGTGGGCGGATCTGTTCCCAGCGAAAGGTGGGCAGAGGCGCCCCTGGCCGCACCGACCCCTCCCGCGGACCCCGCCCCCCGCCGGGCTCCCCGACGCCTCCCATGGCCGAGCTCGAAAGTCCTAGGGATCCCGGGACGTTCCCGAGGCCGGAGCTAGACACCGATGCAAGCGAGGTGGCGTCCCCTGGGCCTCCGCTGCAGCCGCCCGTCGCTCGGGGCCCCGCCCTGCCGCTGCGGCCGCCGTACGAGCGTGCGCCTGCCCGACTCTCGGCGCAGGCAACTTTCCTGCCTTATAACCGCGCTCGCGGCGCCCGCCTCGCCTCGCCCTCCCCTGGTCCCGGCCCCCGGGCGGCCGGCCCCCCGCAGGCTCCAATCCCCTCGCGGCGCCGCGGGCTCCATTGGCCGGCCCCGGAGGGCGGCGTCGGGGAGGGCTCGCCCCTCCGCGGAGGGCCGCGGCCACCATGCCTGGCCCTGCCCGCAGGACACCGTCCCGCCCCGGCTCCGGGCTCGCCTGGCTCCCGGCTCGTCCAGGGGGCGGAGCCCGGGATACCGCGCAGCCGGGCGCCGGCCCGGGTCTGCGCCCTTGGAGGCTGGGCTGAGGATCTGGGGGCCTGCAGGGTCGCGTCTTGGAACGTTAAATTCGGAGCGCCCAGAAGTGGGACTCTATCTCAGGATGACTGCAAACAGCCTTAGAACAATGGGCCCCCACATCTGCGCCTCAGGGCCATCCCAGCTGCCCCCACCGCCACCAGGTCTCCTGGGAATCTCTCTGCTGGGGGCCGAGGCTGCAGGGCTGAAGATGCAGAGGTGGAGGGTTGCCCACTGGGGAAGAAAAGAAACACGGTGACCCCCACCTCAACCCTCACTTCCTTTTTTTACTTAAATAAATTCAAGTCCTTTTGAGAGTATAGGTAGCTACCTAAATTGCTCTTTGAGATACAGATGTCCGGTCCTAAAAGTTAAGACACATCAACAAAGAATAAAAATCAGGTTAGGGGGCATGGAGGCTCATGTCAGGAATAGTAGCACTTTGGGAGGTCAAGGAGGGGGGATCGCTTGAGGCCAGAGTTAGAGGCTGCAGTGAGCTATAATTGCACCACTGCATTCCTGCGTGTAACAGAATTAGGCTAAGGTTAACTCCAGAGCAGTGGTTGTCAAACTTGAACCACCTGGAAGGCTTTTTGAAACATATTACTGGGCCCTACCCCCGGTGTGTGATTCAGTAGATCTGGTGTGGGTCACAGGCCTGCAAGACTAAAGTTCCGAAGTGTGGGTGATGTGCTGGTTTGGGGACACACTTAGAGAATCCTAAGTCTATATATGTGTGATATGTTAGCATTTTGTCTTTGTCTAACAATTTGTAGGAAACCATTGTAGCTAATATTTGTGTGACAGAAGGACCAAGTTCTGCAGAAATACTAGAGGGGGACTTGAAGTCACCAGGGATGGGGGCTGCCCGACTCCACTCCACTGAGGCACCTAATGAATCCTGGAACCCCATTGCTGGCATGTGCATAGGGGTGCAGGAACACAGCAGAGGCTCTGTGCCCTGTGTGGTGATAAGAGGAAGAAGGCAGACACTCAGAAGAAATGTACCCTCTGGTCCTAAATCCAGTCTGTCCACAGAGGCTATGGCCCTTTTCCCATCTTTAGCAGCCCTGGGGTGGTAAGATGTGGCCAACCCAGGGGCCACCCAAGGGCTCTTTCCTCAGGGCCCTGACCTGATCTCAGCCCCTGTGGTGAGGTGATTGGGGGTTGGGTAGGTTAGCGCCTCCACCTGCTACAGGCATCCTAGGAGAGATGGGGAACCAAGTCCCCAGGAGATAGAGCAGGGACAGGGCTTGGGCCATGCCACTCCTTCTGTCCACTTCATTCCAGAATGGAGAGAGAGGTGGTGGGGCCCTCTTGCCGCCAGGTTCTGTGTACCCATAAAAGCTAAATTGTGGGCACCTCCTCACCACAGCCCAGGCGAACAGCTTCCCCCAGTATTTCTCTGTAGGCTTTGGGGCCTTCCACAGGTTACTCTACCTCTCTGGGCTTCAACCCAGTGGGGCTTGCAATTTTCATGGAGTCAGAGGGACTAGGGGAAGCTTGTCCTCAAACCCTCAAGTTAGGGCATCCAAGGCCTCTCAGACCACTTGGAAAGGGAGAGGCATCACTCAACATTCCTGAGCTGCCATCCAGGCACTGCCAGGGTTTGTATGTGGGGGAGGTCGGGGGGAAGAGAACTAGCCAGCAGAACTATTTTTATTTTGGAGAAGGGAGCTTGAGGTTTGAGGGGAGTCCCTTAAATCCCTCAGGTGGAGCCCCTGCCTTGGTACCTGCTGTGTTTCTGTTTTGAGCTGCAACACAGGCCTCTTGCTGGACGCATTGAAATTTTCATCCCCTGCAGAACCACCACCTACTTCCTGGAGCTACGCGATGTTTGTGCAGTGCCAGCAGCAGCCTGGTGGGGCAAATTTAAGAGAAAGCGCTGGGCCCACCAAGAGCAGCAGTCACGAACGAAGCCCAGGGATTTATTCTTTTCAGCAGGCACACAACATGGACTCAGATCAGCGCTTTATGATTTGATTTTGAGTTACAGTTCACCACACACACCATGAGCTTGGTTATTAGGCCCTGGACACAACTCTTCCAAGAAGGGAGGGGTGTGAAGAGGTGGGGGCCACAGAATTATGCCAGAGGTGTTTGGGGCCAGTGAGAGCAAGAACCATTGCCCTACTGGCCACTAAAGATCTTCTCAAAGGCATCCCTCTGGTGGCAGGGTAGAGCTCCTGAGAACACCCCATAGTAAAATGGACCTTCACACAAATGGTCTACAAACATAGAAAAGATGTTCAACACCGCTGATCATCAGAAAGATGCCAATCAGAACCACAATGTGATAATACCTCACACCTGTTTGAATGGCTACTCTAGGAAAAGAAAATAACGTGTTAGCAAGGATGTAAAACCTTTGTTCACTCTGGTGAGAATGTAAAATGGTGCAATCAATGTGTAAAATAGTATGGAGGTTCCTAAAAAAAAAAAAAAACAAAAATAGGCTCGGCGCCTGTGGCTCAAGCACCTAAGGTGCCAGCCACGTACCTGAGCTGGCGGTTTCAAATCCAGCCCAGGCCCACCAAACAACAATGACGGCTGCAACTAAAAAATAGCCAGGTGTTGTGGCGTGTGCCTGTAGTCCCAGTTACTTGGGAGGCGGAGGCAGGAGAATCAATTGAGCCCAGGAATTGGAGGTTGCTGTGAGCTGTGATTCCACAGCACTCTACCTAGGGGTACAGCTTGAGGCTCTGTCTCAAAAAAAACAAAACAAACAAACAAACAACAAAAAAAAATAGAACCGTCATATGATCCAGCAATTCCACTTCTGGGTATATGCCCCAAAGAACTGAAGGCAAAATTCATAGCAGCACTATTCATGATAGTCAAGGAGTAGAAGCAATCTAAGTGTCTATCCATAGATGAATGGATGAATAAAATATGATATATACATACAATGGAATATTGTTCAGCCTTAAAAAGGAAGATTCATATGGATAAAATAAGCCTCTCACATAAGCACAAATACTGTTTGATTGATTCTACTTATATGAAGGACCTAGGGTACTTGAATTCACAGACACAGAAAGCAGAATGGTAGTTTCAGGGGCTGGAGGAAGGGGAAATAGGGAATGGTTTAATGGGTACAGTGTTATAATTTTATAAGACAAAAAAGATCGAGACCAAACCAAAGGGCTCACACCTGTAATCCCAGTACTTTGGGGAGGCCCAGGGAAGAGAATTCCTTGAGGGCAGGAGTTTGAGACCAGTCTGGGCAACATACTTAGACCTTGTTTCTATAAAAAACAACTTTAAAAGTACTGGGCACAGTAGCATGTGCCTGTAATCCCAGCTATTTGGGAGCCTGAGGCAAGAGGATTGCTTGAACCCAGGTATTTGAGGTTATAATGAGCTATAATGACACTGCTGTTCTCCAGTCTGGGGGACAAAACAAGATCCTATCTCAAAAAAAAAGAAATGTTCTGGAGATTTGTTTCAGAACCACCTAAATGTATTTAGCACTACAAAACTGTATGTTTAAAATGGTTAAGACGGCAAATTTAACTTTATTATTTAACATGAAAAAATAAATGAAAAAGGGGGGTCCTGCAACAGCCATTTAGCCCTGTCTTCCCAACTCATAGATGAGAAAACTGAAGCCCTCAGAGGGCTGCCTTAGCCCAGGTACATGGCCCTGGTGATTCCAATCAGGACAGGCTTGGCAGACAGTGTGATCACAGGGCAATGCACAGGCCCCTGAGCAGCTGGGCTCAGGCTCATCCCTCCACCCTCAGAGGCCAGGATTGGTGCAGGCTGTTAAGACGTGACTAAAGAGGGCTAAAAGACTCACATATGCCAGGGGCCACTTAGAGAGGCCCACGTGGGTTATCTAGAAAATTCATTTAAGAGGAAAAACCCATGTGTGGCTGATGTCAGCTATACCTCCCCAGCCAATTCTGAGAGCCAAAGCCCTGAGCTCCTCTGGGGAGGCCCCTGCACCCTCGGCACCCCCTCTTCCATGTCTCTCACCCTATAAGCAGCCGTAATGGGTTAAAGAGTGTAGGAAACAAACCTGGATTCAAATTCCAGTTCTACAACTGCCTGAGCCTGTTTCTATATCTCTTAAAAAAACAGGTAAGGGGCTGGCTTAGTGGCTAAGGTGCCAGCCACATACACCAGAGCTGGCGGGTTCAAACCCAGCTCAGGCCTGCCAAAGAATGACAACTACAACCAAAAACTAGCCGGGCATTGTGGTGGGTGCCTATAGTGCTAGCTACTTGGGAGGCTGAGGCAAGAGAATCGCTTAAACTCATGAGTTTGAGGTTGCTGTGAGCTGTGACTCCACAGCACTCTACCAGGGTGACATAGTGAGACTCTGTCTAAAGAAAAAAAAAAGGTAAGGGGCTGATTCAAAGCATGCACATTGCAGGTGTTTGGTAAAAGGCAGCTGGCCTTTAGTTAGTACTGCAGACTCTAGTACTGGGCTCATTGTTTCTACCTGGGGGCCACCATGTCCTCTGCGTGACCTGTCTATGCCTCACCTGATTCATCTATCAAACGGGGCTAATAGTACTTTCTAAGGTGCCGTAAGGGCTAAGAGAATTGGTTCATTTACGAGGGTTTGGAACCACGCCTGGCACGTGGTCTATGCTCAGATACGAGCCGCTGTTGGGAGGTACAAAGGCTGGAGTGTGTGTAGCCTCCAGGTATTTCAGTCCTTTTCTTTTATAATGGCCCCAGCTGGGGTCTAACAACAGAAGACACTGTGGTGGGGACAGGCAGAGCAGGTCTACCTCCTACTTAAGAAGGCATCTGGTCCTTGTTGAGTGAATGAATGCATGTTCCTGACAGGAGGCCCAAGCAGTGAGCTTCTAAGGAGGCTGGGGAGATGGGGCATAGACTCAAATCACAGGTAGTGCAGGGAGAGGGAGTGGGGACCAAGGGCAACTGAGGAGGCAGGAGACCCCTTTGGGTCTGGCTGGATAGGGTCATAGGGTGGAGGGGTTGATGGAGTCATGGCTAGTCCACAGCTGTGCTGAACTACCAGCTGAGTGGCCCCAAGGCCTTAGGCCAACAAGGAAGTCCCCTGAAATGTCACTAGCCCCAGTAGACACTGACTCAGCCTAGAAGTGCTGCACTCCTTCCTCTGCCACCAGGACACCTACTGGCCTAGGCCTATACTCCTACAGATATGAAGGGGTCCAGGCACAAAACACCTCCCCAGCCCCACTCTGGGTCCTCAGAGGCCCTGGACACCCCCACCTTTCACCTGTGACCCTTTGCTGAGAACCCATCTAAGACTTAGCCGAGAAAGCCAGAGCTTCCCCAGTCCCTGCCTGTGCTGCTGGCAGACATCACCAATCAATCCTGCCATGATCCTGCTGAGCACTAGGAAGCTCAATGCTTTAACTCTGAGCTCCAGGCTCCTATTAGAAGAAGCTGGTCATCCCTGAGGGCGAGGAGACCCAGAGGAACTTTCCAAGGATCCATGGCTAGGCTGTTTTCCCCAACAGCAGTAACCGCAGCCTGTGGAATGCTAAGAGTGGACTCTAATAGTCCTCTCTGCAGCAAGGAATTGGTGGTAGTGGTGGTGGTAGGGTGGCTTCAGGATTTGGGTTTAATCCCAAGCACGAGGGCGGGCAAGGAAAGGATTTGGTTTCATTCCTCTAGATGCCCAAGCTTTGGCTGGAGCCCCAGGGTGCAGGAGTGAAGGCGCGTGGCTGCCCAGCCTCTACCAACAAAGACTTCCTTTATTAAATAAAGATCGTGTTACATTCCATTCAAAGAAGGAAATCCAGACGTGGTGAGGGATATGTCCAGGTTGGAGCCCCTAACCATAGTCCCAAGTGGGCTGTGATGGGCAAGAAAGGACCCAGGTCCTGCCCACCCCACTCTGGCCCCCTATGCAAGGGCTCATTGTCTGCACAGCCACCCACAGTGGAAAACAGGAACAGGCGTCCTGAGGCCCTGTCTGTGTCTTACCAATCCCTCCAGAGGTTTTGAGAGTAGGGCCTTGAGAAGCACAGGGCTAGATCAGACAGGGAGGGGAGGTGGCACGGGAAGCCTTTATGAAGGGGACCCTGATTCAACTCAGAATGCTCTGGGGCAGTACCCACCCATGCACAAGTGGAATGGGCAAGCACGTGGAGGCCCCACCAGTCCTAGCCCTGCTGCCATGGGCCCTTGGAGGCCACCCAGGAACAAGGTGTGTGGGATGGCCACAAGGGAAGCTTGTAGCCCAGGCTTGGGAACTGGGGTGGAGGATGTTCTGGCCACCTCATGATAATCTCTTTCTGAAGATACACCAGCAGTAAGGCACCTGAAAGCAGCAGCTCTCTGAACCAAGGAAAGGGGTGCTGAACGCCTCAAGTGTCCTCTTCTAAGGGCCAAGTCTACCAAGTATGGCTCTGGATCCTTGGTCTTTGGTGCTTTCTTGAAATCCTTTTGCTGGCTGCAGAACTCAATGGGAAAGAGAGAAGCATCTTCTCACGAAGTCCAGGCCTGGCTGTCCCAGGATAGACGTGTGGTATTGGCTCAGCACTGCCTCTATGGGCTGTCCATTTGTCCATCCATCTGGCTTCTGGCTCAGGGCTGGCTTCAGGACCCTGTCTCCCTGTCAGCTTGTCCTGGGCAGGTGCTTGCTCCCACTTAGAGCCCTGCTCCAGGCTAGGCCACACCCTAAGCCTCCTGGGGGAAGAAACCAAGTTTGGCTAGTGACATCTCCTTCCTCAGCCTGGTGACTTCCCAGAACATTGGCTCCGCTGCAAGCAGAAAAAGAGTGGACAGTTCAGAGCCAGCTCAGGGGTCACCTTAGGCAGATGGCGTGGCCCCTCCCCCTGGCGTTGGGCAGGGCAGCTGGCAAGGTACACTACTAGGGTTCTGACCCCCCAGTGGCTAGACCTCTCTGAGGCTTCACTCTGGACCTTAGAAACTGATGAGCGCTGAAAATGCTGACACCCCGCAGCCTGATGCAGACATGCACATACACACTGCCACACACTCAACCACTCAACGGTGATGCCTCCAGACCCAGGAGCTGCACTCAAGTTACAAATGCTTTCAAACTCCATCTCCCTGCGGTGTCACAGGGACCCTGAGCACTGAGTGGAGCCAGTGTCAGTCAAGGCATCTGAGGAGGCAGGTCCTCAAGGCCCATTCCCAGGCCTAGCAGATGTGAACAGCCAGTGTGCTCTAGCCTTGGGGACTAGACCTCCAAGATAGAGGAGATAATTCCTTACTCAGAGGAAAGGAGTTCCTTACTAGGCAAAACTAGTTCAGGATACTCACTAGGGAGCAGAGTTTGGTGGCACAGGGCAGAGGATCTGCCAGATAAGAGCCACAGTGGGAGCAAAGGCCTGGAGGTAGGCAAGCCTGTGTACAGGTAACCATCTACAACTTGGCTGAGAGATTCCCCAGTCCCTGCCTATGCTCTGGCAGACATCACTCATCAATCCTGCTATTATCCTGCTAAGCGACAGAAAGCTCAATGCTTTAATTCTGAGCTCCAGGCTCCTATTTGACTAGAGCTGGCCACCCTAGGGTGAAGACACCCAGAGGTGATCACATCAGGAGCAGGAAAAAAGTCACAGGGGAGGCCCCTTCATGCAGGGCCTCAAATGCCAAGCCAGTAACAGGAATGGTGTCCCTCCAGGTCCTGGAGATTGGGAGAGTTCTCTGGGCAGAAGAAAGACCAGGTGGACAAAGACCCAGAACAGGAGATACACGTGTGTGTGTGTGTGTGTGTCAGACTTGCTGTCCTATAAGGCAGGGCCCAGGAGGCTCTGTCTGCAGCTCACCCATAGAACTCAGCATCAGGAGGTCTGTGAGCCCTACCAACCCACAACCTTCCCCTTGCTGGCCTCAAGGCTGTGGGGCCCCAGCATCCTGCCTGGTCCCAGAGCCAGGGAGAACCAGAAAGCATTTGCCCTCCCAGCCCGCCTCGCATGCCATCCCAACAATGGCCACCAGGGGGTGCTCACCGTCCTGCCGCACCAGGCCTTGCTGGATGTAGCGGATGTAGGTGAAGAAGTTGCACACTGCTGTGATCTGTGGACAGCATCAGGCAGGAGGTAAGCTGCCAGTTTCCACACTCAGGGTCCCCCAACCAGGCAGTGCGGCTCTGAGACCAGAGCAGAAAGCCTCTCAGGCCCACTTCAGAGCTTGGTAGTGCTGCCTTGGACAGGGCTGGGCTTTAAATTTAAAGTTTTCCTTAATAGCAGCAGCAAGACTAAACCTGCTCTTTATAATGAAAGCTGCAGCCTTAGCTCAGACCCTGCCTTGGGGATGCTCAGACTGTGGAGAGGGTGCTGTTGGTGCCCTTCCCAGGGCCCCTTCCCCAGGGGCCAGGAGTGTTGGCCACTAATAGCCATAGGTGCCCCTACCTGCACCTCTACCCCCAACTCCCTGCTGACCTCAGCCAATTGGGAAGGAATAAGAAAGGCCGGCCCCTTTGCTTCAGGGTGGACCCAACTGGGTGCTGCAGAGCCCTGGGGATCTAGACGGGGTAGAAGCTGGGCTCCTCCCACCCTGCTTCCCTGGCTCTCCTGGGAGTCCTAAGTAACCCAGCCTAAGCCAGAGTAGAAGGTGGTCGCTAGCTGTGCCTGCAATAGGCCCTACTGAATGCCCAGGGCTCTGGGGGAGAGGATCGGACACCCAAAGGCTGGGAAGGGGAGGGACCAAAGTGCGAAGTGACACAGCGTGACGTCTCCTGTTAGCATGACGACAAGTGGGCAAATAGCACCCTGTTGGGCAGCAGCCTGTCCAGATCTTGACAGTTTCCACAGGCATTCAGGTGAGTAGTCCCACACTCAAGTGAGAGTGAGTTATCAGCATACTGAAGAGAGCCTCCTGATGGCTTTGAAGAAGTACGCTGTTCTGGTGTGAGAAGGTGCTGTGGCAGGGAACTACGGGAGCCTCTGGAAGCTCAGTGTCCCTAGCCAGCAGCCTACAAGAAAACAGGGACCTCGGTCCCTCAACCACAAGGAACTGAATTCTGCTGATAGCCATGTGAGCTTGGAAGAGGACCCTGAACTCCAAAGGAGCACAGACAGCCAACAGACATCTTGATTGTAGCCTTGGGAGGCCCTGAGTAGAGGACCCAGTGCCTGACTCCTGACCCAGGGTAACTGGGAAATCACACATGCATGTTGTTTTATGTTGGTGTGCTGACAGTGCTTTGTTACATATCAATAGCAAACTACTAGACTGATCATGGCTGTGTGGCCCGAGTCAGCCTCTGCACCTCTGAGTCTGTATCCTGCTCTGCAGATTGAGGTAGAGTCCTATTTGTACTTCTAGGCCCAGGGTCCCAGTCCATGTGGCCTCTAAGAAGCCAAGTGACACTTGTGCAGGATGACTCACCCTGGCCCGAGACGATGGTGAGATGTAGTAGTGGGTCTCAGAGTCCCCAAGCCGGATACGATGGCGGCAGGCGCGGGCCAGCCCACTCAGGGCACATGTGCTGAGGGGAAGCAGAGGGGACTGTGGGACTGGCTGTGGCTCAGCTATCCCATGTATGCGGGTAGGATGCGGCAGCCAGACGGTGCATGGAAGAGAGGCAGGCAGGGGCGGGGAAGGGAGGCCAGGCTAGGGGGTACCCAGCAGTTTTGAAATAAACCTTCTTTTTTTTTTTTAAGAGACAAAGTCTCATTTCGTCACCCTCAATAGAGTGCTGTGATGTCATAGCTCACAGCAACCTCAAACTCTTCGGCTCAAGCGATTCTCTTGCCTCAGTCTCCCAAGTAGCTGGGACTATAGGCGCCTGCCACAACGTATGGCTATTTTTTTATAGAGACAGGGGCTTGCTCTTGCTCAGGCTGGTCTTGAACCTGTGAGCTCAAAGCAATCCACCCACCTTGGCCTCCCAGAGTGCTAGGATTATAGGCATGAGCCACTGTACCTGGCTGGGATAGACCTTTAAATAAAACTGGACCCTACCAGGAGGCCCCTGGCCTTGCCCCTTAATGGGCAAAAGAGCTTAGTTAATCTCATTACAAAATTTTACAAAATATTGTTTACATGTTTGCTACCTCCTGGTACAATTTTATAATGAATATGTTATAAATAAAGGTACATTTAACCACAATTTCCTATTTTCCCTGTATATGACAAGTTTTGATACACCCTATAGTTAGGGAGAATCCCAAGTAAAAGAAGGATAAAAAAGCTCCTTGGCTACAGGACTTATCAGAGCATTTGTTGCCTCCCAACTCACTGTGACTCTCTGAATGGACCAGAGAGCCCTCTTTCCAGGGGACATCTATTGATGGCTTATGGAGCACTGACTGAGCTGGTTGAAGCCAAAACCAGTAAAGCATCTCTATATCTGTCCCCCAACATCCTCTGCCATCCCAGCCCCAACTACTTGCCCACTCACTGCTCTTCCCACTGCCCCAGTGGTGTTAATAACCCTTCTTCTCATACCTTCACTGATTCTGTTCCATCTGCCTTATAAGTCCTTCCCTACTTGGAAAACTGCTATTCATTCATTAACCTGGCTCAAATGTTCCCTTCCCATGACAAGGCTCCCAACATGGCACCAGCCCTCCCTGGCCAGATCTTTGGATCCTCCCCAATCTCTGCCCCTTGCTCTACTCTGGCTATTTTGTTCTGCTCAATGCTCGCTGGGCAGCAGGAAGACCACTGCCAGGGCTGTTGGGTTATTTACTGGCAGGATGCAGAGCCAGTAATTGATAATCACTTTCAGAGACAGGTAAGGGAGGAAGCACGTGTCAGGCCAGCCAATGAGAGGGAAACCTCAGGTCCCAGCCTCCCTGGAGAGCCTGGGCATGCACAAGAATTCTTGTAAAGATGCTTCCTTGCCTAGCGCTGGGGTAGCAATGGTCCTTCTCTTTTCAGGTGCCCCGTGCCCCTGGGCCCCTGCCCACCCCTTTGGTGCAGCCCATGGATTAATGGGGCTTTCTCAGGTAGACACAGCAGGTTAAGGCACTAAGCTTACTTGGCACTGCCACAGTCCACCTCGGTCACCTTCACAGTGGGCAGTGTCTGTGAAGCCACGGGCTCGATGGTGAGTGTGTTATCCTCCACGGCGGCCCGTACCAACGCGGAGAGCTGTGACAGATAAGGGTGGCAGGTGGGATGGTGAGGGGCTGCGCCCCAGTTGCGAGGTGGAGGGGCTGGCCACCCTGCACCACACATCACCTCTTGCATTGTGAAATCCAGGCAAGGTCCCACATCCTCCCGGTATACCCTTTCTAGGAAGGGACAGGTCTTGTCCAGGGTGGGTGATTCCCTCCAGGCCTGGAACTCTGCAAACAGGGTTGTGTCTACCTGTAAAGGAAGATGAGCTGGGATGGGGGCATTCAGGGAACTGAGTTGAAAGAGAAAAGTCAGGGAGATGGAGGGCAGATCTGTCCCCAGTAGCTGTGTGGACAGGCTCCATGGGAGGATTCCCTCCTGCCCTTTGCACCAAAGTGTTTAAAACTCAAAGTTCCAGGGTGGTGCCTGTGGCTCAAAGGAGTAGGGTGCTGGCCCCATATGCCAGAGGTGGTGGGTTCAAACCCAGCCCCAGCCAAAAACAGCAAACAAACAAACAAACAAAAAAACCTCAAAGTTCCATTCCCAAATGTGTTTTAAGTTTCTTGATACTACAAGGTTACAAACTTAGGTCCGGGGCCTCATCCTGAAGCCTTGCTGCCTCCTTGAGGAGGAAAAGGGGAAGAGCGTGTAGTTACAGGAACATGCACTTGGGAGGGGACACACAGGCTGCCAGGCTGCCCAGCTGCTCTCCCCAGGAGACAATCAATCAACTGGCCAGTTGCTGGCCTGCCCTGGGCCAGCACATACAGAGTGAGGGAGGCTGGGAGGGGTAAGGGGTGGCCCCTTCCTGAAGCCATTACCTGTCGGGAAAAGGAGAGAGAGGGAGCAGAGGCAGGGGCCAAGGGTGGCTGCCCAGGCAGGAGCTGCCAGGCTGGCTCGTAGGTGAGATGAACGACCTTGCTGGGGACCACGCAGAGAAGCAGAGAGAGCAGAGGGGCCAGCCCGGACTGGGCAAACAGGGCAGATAGACAGACAGACAAGAGGAAGAAGGAGAGGTCAGTGTCCAGTTGGAAGTTCAGAGACCAGAAGGCGAATGAGGGCCTGTGCCTTCTCCCTGGAAGCTCCGGAGAAGATTGGGACCAGAGATGGGGACCAGGACAAAGCTGGGTAGGCAGCACCAGAGACCTCTCAAAAGGCCATACTTTCTTCGTACCAAAGTCAGAAGGTGCTGAGGACTCGAGTACAGGACTGTCACACAGGGCCCAGTTGGATCTCCTAGAGGCCCAGAGACCCCTGCCCAGCCTCTTAAGACCAAGGGAGTATGTGTGTCTGCAGCAGCCCTCCGAGAGCATACCCTCAGGGCCAAAGCCAGCCTCAAGTGCAGAGACCACAGCCTCCTGCTGGAGTCAGCGGGGTGGAGAGGGGGTTATCAGTGCTTTCCCAGACTACACCCTCAGGGCTGAGGGCCAAGAGCCTCATCCCTAGGAGGCTGAACAGAAAGAACCTGCACAGCACTCCCAGCCCAGGGGACGATGAGGGACAGAGAGGGGCAGGGCAGGCCCAATCACACAGCAAGGCTCAGGTTGGTCCTCACTGGGCTTTGCCCCTGCTGATGGTGGCACTGTTTCCTCTTCCCTGTGCCCTCTGGCTGCCTGTTGACCTCACCTCTTTGCCCTCCCTGTCTGGGGTGAGGGTATGCCCTGCAGCAGGGCACAAAGCAGGGCAGAGGGTGCTGCTGGTGCTCTTATGGCGCGAGTGGCCCTTTCGGGGCCCGGCCTTGGTGGGGCTCAGCAGCTGTGGATGGAGTTCACGGTTGGGAGAAGCTGGTGTGGACGTGATGACCAGTGTCTTCAAGGCTGTCACCTCCGCCTGCAGCATGTCGATCTGAATGGGATGGGATGGCCGTCAACCCCAGGCTTGATGCCACTCTGGCTAATGCTGCCTGCCCAGCTCAGGACAACCTGCCCCTGGTAGTGACCAACATCTAACCCCATATGTCCCCATATGTCCCCCTTGGTAGAACCTTTGAGAAGGGGACCCACATGCCCATTTTACACAGGGAAATTGAGGCTCAAAGAGGAGACATGGCCTTCCCAAGGTTGCATTGAACAGGAGTGTCAGAAACAAGGATCTGGGAGTTGGCTGGGCTTCCCAGTGAGAGTCTCAGGGCTTCCAGGAGCCAGTGATGCCTCAGGCCTCACATTTTACAGATGGGCAACCAGGCCCGGAGAGTGGAAACTACTTGCCCAGGCGCACACAGCCAGACTGGGTGAGGTTTCTGCTCGCTAAATGGGGGCTGGGAAGAGGAAGAAGAAACTGCAACCACAGGGTCCTCTCAGCCCCTGGAAAGCCTCAGAAACATCTCTGTGCTGCAGCAGAATCACCAGTGGGGTCCTGGGGGGCTGATCTCAGATATCACCCCATCCTCCCTGAACCAGGCTTTGTCTATTCTTGCCAGCCTCACCAGCTGAGCAAGGGTCCAGCTGGGTAGGGAAGGCTGGTGCTCACAAGGCCAGAGGCAAGGCCGGCCTGGGCAGGTGGGGATGGGCCTCACCTTGCCCCGAGCCTCCTTCAGCTGCTTCTCTGACGCTGCCTGCTTCATGTTGGCTTCTCGAACCATCTTGTGGGCTTCCTGGGAAGAGGGAAGCCCCTGTGTGAGTGACTGGAATGGATGTCTGGGTAACCCACCCCTAGGCCGCCTCTTTCCCCGGGACTGCGATCATTGGCTGATGCACCTCAAACAGGCTGGCGGTCAGCTCCTCCAACTCCTGCTCCAGCTGCTCCCGCACCTTAGACAGACGCTCACATTCCTCGTCCTTCAGCTTCAGCTCCTGGGTGCCAAGAGGCAGGGGCTGTGAGCACCTTTGGGGGAGCGCCAGGGCCGGCACAGGGTGACCAGGCCCACCTAACCAGGACCCATTCCGCAGTCACTTTGCATGGGCCTCTGGGCCCCAAGCTTGCTTCCTCTCTGGGGCCTGCCAGTCAGTGATATCTTTTCTGTTCAATCCATAGCATGAGGTGCGGCCCCACCTGCTAGTTCATGAGACTTGGAGTGGGTTTCAGGTTAAGTCAACACTTGTGGACTTCCACAAGGGTACTTCCCAGGCACCCAGCCTGGGCCTGGCATGAAGTTGGCCTTGGTGAGTGCACAGTCTCACTCCCGATGGCGCATCCTTGGGTATTCAAAGGGTGGCTGCCCATGACTTTCCCAGACTGACTCCCACTCCCGAAGCCCCCTCCACCCGCCCCCAGGCCCCACCTTCTGTGCTTTGTGCAGCTCCTCCTTCAGGAATTCGGAGCCCTTCTCGCGAATCTCCATGGAAGAGCTGCGCAGGCGTGACACGTCCAGCGGAGCGGCAGCAGGGCCCTCCTTAACTTGGGCCTCCTCCCCTGCACTGGCCTCCACCACGGCTCCTGGGGACTCCCTGTGCCCTTTGCAGGGGCCTACGTTCTTCCAGGGGGCCGGGATAGTAGAGCAGGGTGGCGGGAGGCCCTGGTCCGGCTGGGGTGGGCTAGAGACAAATAAGGGCATCAGCAGGCACCAGGTGGAGTCCTGAGATCTGGAGAGCTGAGCCCAGAGACTGACACAGGCAATGCACCTGCCACTGGGCCCTCAGTCTCTCCATTTGAAAATTGGGACACTCCTAGCTATCACCAGCATTGTCACGAGGACAAATAGTCAAGCACAAGGTCTCTTGGGGGCAAGGACAAGGCTCATTCCTCTGTCAACCAGTCCCTTCCACCCAGAGCCTAGAGCTGTGTTTGGCACACAGTAGGTGGTTAGCACACAGTAGGTGTTCAGCACACAGCAGATGGTCAACACACAGCTTAGTTCTGTCTGTAAACGACTGCAAATGCACCAGGGCCGGATAATAGGAACGGATTCCAATGACCCTACCTCACTCCACACCAGCGAGGGAATGTGTGTAAAACTTTGGCTCCCAGGTGGCACTTAAGCTGCCTTCATTAACATGGTTAATGAAAATTCTACTCCTCTGGGGTGGACCAGAGAGGAAGGACCATGGCAAGCAAGGCTGAGGCAGGAAGATGCTACGAATAGCCTGGGCAAGGCGGACCTGCTTCCTGCCTCCTCTGGGCTCTATGGGGAACAGTTCTAGCTCTCCTAGGCCTGCCTGGTGACCTCAAGCAGATACCCCCTTCCCTGGGCCTGGGGACCCACCCCTCCCTGACAGAGAAGACCCTGGAAGCAGTGTAGGGCCTTTGCTCCCACCCCTCCCCCAGCCACATTCCCCCTTGGAAGTGGACCCAGGAGAGGGAAGGGGGGGAGGGCTCAGCCAGTGGTGGTTTGTGCCAAGACAGCACCTCTGGACTCGCTCACTCAGCAAAAGCTGGAGGCTCCTGAGCCAGCAGCTTCTCAGCCACAGCGGCTGGACTGGGGGGTGGGGGGACCGGGCCCTGATATCAGTGAGGGAAGTGGGGGGAGGGGGCTGAGAGAGGCCCACACAGGATGGGGGAAAACAAAGCTAAGGAGATTGCACAGGATGGGAGAAGACCAAAGAGATCATGGGACTCAGGATAGCAGTGGGGAGTGGGGTGGGGGGTTAGGCAGAGGCAAGTCTGTGGACTGGTCCACTCCCTGTCCTCAGGACTTCAGAAAGGTCACCAAGCAGAGCCCTAGCTTGTTTCCCCCTTGGTAACACAAAGGAACAGCATCCAGAGAGCCCAGCAAGGAACCCACTCCTAACCCTTCACATGGCCCTGTCCAGTGACCTAGCCCAGCCTATCCTCTGCTCTGGAGCTGGCCCAGAGTGTGGCCTCAGACTCCCCGGGATAGTCCTGCCTGGCAGAGACGGGGGCCTTGCTGATTAAGGGGGGACACACATCCCTCCCTCTATCAGCAGGTCTATGTGGACAGGGATCTCCCTTAATGCCCTCGTTGGGGCAGGGCTCTTGTTGGCAAGGGGTTCCTGAGGCTTGAGGGGCTGTGGCAGCTCCTCCTCTCACCCAGCAGTGCTATGGCAGCTCTGCCACAGGCAGGGGTGTGCAGCCAGAGGACTCACACTGCCAGACTCTACACAGAGTGCTGCGGCCACATCATCTCATCTCCGACTCAGTCCAAAACCCTCGTGATATTGTCCTCATTCTACAGATGAGGGGATGGAGGCTCAGAGAGAGAAGAGACTTGCCAGGGTCACGCAGTTGGTCAGTGGCAGTGCTGGGATGGGTGGCCTGGTCTTCAGCCCAGGCCCAGTGCCTTCCAGCCACAAGGGGAAGGTGGTGGCATGGGAGTGTATTAGAATCAGCTCATCGGCCTTGTTCTCAGGGCTGCTGGCCCAGCGGCTTAGAGGCTCCTCTTTGGCTGCAGCAGGGAAACCTGACCCAATTCCAGCCCAGACTGGCTTCTCAGACTCTGCTCAGGCCCAGAAACTACCTTTCCAGGATGAAGGTGGGGGGGGGTGGCTAGCGTTGGACCAACCAGGGCTCATGCCAGGCTCTGACCTGGGTTATGCGAGTCCACGTTACTAAAATCCTCTGCATCTGCTTCCTCACCCATGGGGTTAAAATCCTGTAGAAGGTGCTCTAAGAATCAAATAGAAGTCACTGGATAAAGTGTTTAATCCATAACCACATTTGGCTGAGACATCCATATACCTGCCCAAGCTCTGGGTCCTGCAGCCCAATTTCCTCAGGTGGGACAGATGTGACCATAGTCACTTGGGCTTGGCTGGGCACAGCAGATTCCACCATGAGAAGTACCCACTATAATAGAATGAGCATGAACTATAGGTTTAAGGCAGGGAATGACCCACAGCCCAGCACAGGACATAGGGCAGGATCCCAGGTCTCCGACAGCCAGCCCTAATGCCTCTCCCATGCTTACGACAACCCCTGAAATACCTATGCTCCAAACTGCCAGGCGCCCCCCCCCCCCCGCCCATGGGCTTTATCCACCACTGTGGTGGGAGCCTCTGGCCATAGTGAAAGACTCTAACTCTCCTGCTTGTTCCAAGGGCATGGGCTGGAGGTATGGCTGGACAGTCTCTACCATTTTCCCAGCAAGTGCTGATTTTAGCCCACTGCTGGGGGTTGAGGCCCAATTTTGCAGCCAGAGGAGATGGTGGTCCAGGAGGCCTGAGACACAGTTTCCAAGACACAGTGTCCAAGACATCCTTTTCACCCTGCCCCTCAGTGGAAAAGCCCAAAGCCAAGTCCTAACAACAGGAAGTGTGGGAACAGCAGGACCACCCAGCAGCCACCAACTCCCCAATGACTGGGCCAAGAGTGGCAGGAGCAGGAGGGAAGAAGCCCCCTCCCCACCGCATACTTGTACGTTTCCGCCCTATACACTTATGGGCTCTCATGCTTGCTCCTGAGACTCAGAAATTTCAGAGGAACGAAGGACCCTGGGCCTCTTGGGAACAGCCCAAACCAGAACTTTAGCCTTCCAGACTGTAGTTTAAAACCCTGAGCATGAACACCTGAGGTGGTGGGGAACTCTGTTATCAGGAGAGCCAGACTAGCTCTCAAGTTCTCCTGCCTGAAATCTCTCCCTTCCTCTAGCCAGAACCATGATCTCTGCTCAAACCTCTACATGCCCCAGGCCCTGTAGAAAGAGCATCCATCAGCTGGCATAAGCTGCAGATGCCCCTGGGAAGAGAGTGGGAGAAGCACAGTCAAGGTCAGAGGTAGAAGGAGCAGCCAATATCCCCATCCCGAAGCCAAGCCAGCCCCCACTGCCTACAGCCCTGGGCAGTTCATGCAGGAAAGGCCCCACTGGTTCACTTCCCCAGGAAACACACGACAGGGGAAAATGCAGTAACCACTGTCCTCACCCCAGCAGGCCAGCAGGGCTCCTGTCCCTATCCACAAAGGCCTCAGTCACTCACTCATTAAGTCCCCTGGGACAGGAGCAACTAGCTAGAGGCCGTTCCTAGGGCCAGAAGTGCAAATGCACCTCAGTGGCTCTTTGAGGGTTCCAGCCCTTCCCTGACCCATCCGCCCACAATTAATGCCCAGGATGACCCTGTTCAATCATCTCCTGGAGTTAAAGGCCCGTGTGTTAGTGGGCACAATGGGGTCATTAAATAAGCGGGGAGGGGAGAGTGAGAGAAGCTCTGAAGCTGAGGGAAGGAGTAGCAGGGAGGGTATACTACCAGGGCCCCAGGCCCAAGCTCCAGGGAGCAGTGTCATGGCATGAGCAGTGTGACTCAGACTGTCCAGCAAGGCCCTGAGGGCACTGAGGCTGACAGCCAAATGGCTTATATCCAGTGACCAAGGGGGTCCCCAAAGAGGTTTGTGTGTTAGCTCTAAGTCCAGCCTGCAAGCCCATCAAGGCTCAGCCTATAGACAGGGGCCAAGGCTTTGGCCTCAAACCCACAAGCACAGTGGCGCCTGTGGCTCAGTGGGTAGGGCGCTGGCCCCATATACTGGGCGTGGCCAGTTTGAACCCAGCCCCAGCCAAACTGCAAAAAATATAGCCGGGCGTTGTGGTGGGCACTTGTAGTCCCAGCTACTCAAGAGGCTGAGGCAAGAGAAATTGCCTAAGCCCAGGAGTTGGAGGTTGCTATGAGCTGTGATGCCACAGCACTCTATCGAGGGTGACAAAATGAGACTCAGTCTTAAAAAAAAAAGCCCACAAGGGCATCGGGTTCCCAAGGTCTTGGGCATGTCCACATCAGCCCAACACTTGCAGTATCCACAAGCATCACTGCTAACAGGCTTATCAAGACACTTGTAGGAGATACTCCCCAGCCCAAGATGAGGCACCCAAGGTTCAGAGAGGGATGGTGACTGGCTAGAACACACAGCAAAGAAGTGGCAGGATGGGAACTAAACCCAGAGAGCAGGGTCAGTGTGCCATGTGACCTCTGGCCCAGAAGAAAAGAGATGAATGAAAGTTTCAAAGAAGCAAGGTTTGAGGAAGTTTAAGACAGTGGCAGTGGTGGTGGTGGTGCTGCTGGAGGTGACACCCAGTGCTGCTATCCAAGCCAGGCAGAACCAGGGCTAGCAGGGAACCCTCAGAGGGGACAGACACCAGAGGGGGAATCATGGGAGCACCAGCTGCTGATGGAGGGCAGAAAAAAGTAATTACAGTAATGAACTAATTAAGCTAATTAAAACCCAAAGAAAAGGTGAATGAGGAGAATAGCGGTACTCATGACAGAATGAGGAACTGGGAGTAGGTCTTTCAGGGACGGGAAAGGGGGGTGGCTGAGGCGTTTGGGAAGTGGCATGTCCTGTAGGCAGGATGAGGTGACAGCTGTTGGGAGGCACCAGCTGGTGGGGGGTGGGGGGGGGGAAGCAGCCACAGCCTGGCCCAGGGGCTGAGAGAGGGGACAAGGCCCAGAGAGCCAGTCAGAAGAGCGTCATTTACCAGAAGTGCAAAGTGCCTAAGACGGGGATGGGGGGTGAGAGATAGTGGGTTGTGGGGTGGGGCTGTCTTGAGTCTCCCTGAGCTTAGGGCTGGAGTTGGGCCACACTCCCAAGTTCTAGGCCAGGAAGGGACAAAGGGACAGGTAGGAGATAGAGTAGGCCTGGACCACTTTGGGAAGGGAAGCAGGTGCAGGGGTGGGGCAGCAGGTCCTGGTAGATCTGCAGGAGGAAGGAGGAGGTCAGGAGCAGCCTCAGGGTGGGACACAGGTGGGCCAGGCCAGCCCTTCCTGCCATAGCCTGGAGCCCAATCTTTGAAGAGAATCTAGCCCTGTCTCTCGAGACCCAGGGAACAGCACAAAGCCTGGAAGGGTGGGGGCTCTCACGCCGTAGCTGCTACACTACAAGCCTAATACCTGCCTGCGGTGTCCTTGCACATTCAGTCAAGAAGAACTGACCTCAGACATCCAACATGTATAGTGAGCTCCTATATTGTGTCAGCACCCCACTTTCCCTGATCTATCCAGTCTGCAAGACAAGGTGGCTTCTGGCAGTAGTATCACCATCACCAAGTCCCCTTCATATCAAATTCCATTTTGTTTTGCACCTCCCTCTCCCCAACTCACTTTCCAAGGCCTAGTGGACACAAACCCTGTGCAAATTCCCTGTGACTCTGCTAGCAAAACGAAAAATCCGGTGCGAAGGCTGGAATCGTCTAGGACAAGCAGGGCTTTAAAGAAGGTCTGTGCTCCACACATAAATGTGGTGATTAAGGAACAGCAGGAAAGATCCCTTTACCTGGGAAGGGGGTAGGGTAGGTAGATTATGCAGCACTTCCAGGAGGCAGCAACCCTTTTCCCATGAAGACTATCTGCCTGACTCTGGAAGCCTCAGGCCAGGCAGAAGCTCACAGATCCACACCTCTTAGGGTAGGTAGCCAAGGAGCAGTTAAATGACTTACTCCAGATCACAGCCAGCTAGTCGGTAAATGGCACCTGCAGCCCTGGAGCACTCAGCATCCTGCCTACTGCAAATACACAGTCCCCAATCCCTGGGAGGCTGGGGTGGTCTCATGTCATTCCTGGGCAGGTCCTGACCTTCCCTAGAGATAGGTATGCTTAGCCCCGTCAGTCAGGAAGGGAAACTGAGACCAAGGGGCTGCACCAATGTCATGTGGGAACCCATACTCTGCCTGGCTTCTGCTGACCAAGTCCCAAGTGCCCAGCACTGTATTAGATGCAGAAGTACCCCCGATGCCATCCTCACCCCATCCCCTTGGAGCAAGATTGGCACCCAAAACTACAGACGTGTGAAACTCGGGGATGGGGAGGGGAGCAGCACAGTTTAGAGAATGGGAGTGTAGGGAACTTAAATTCAGACTGGAGCTGCCTCTGCCCTCAGTGTTCAGGGCCCATGCTCAGAAGTCCCAAGAAAAAAGGGTCCATTAGAGCCCCTGCAAAGTTCAGCCACTGATGCCCACCCCAGGGGAGAACGGCCTGGGACCAACAAAGCACAGCCACCCAAGAGGGAGATCTTAGTTCCATATACAGGTGAGAAAACCAAGCCCCAGAAATATCAATGGGCTAGCTGGGGTCATCGACTCCTAATCCTAGACTCCTCCTAGTCTCCAAGTACATACCTGCCCAGAGCTGTTACAAGCACAAGCAGCTTGCCCAGAGTTATCCCTCCTAACTGCTGCTGGGATCTGGGCGAGCTAGTACCTAGGAAACCAGGCTCCCCAGTGGGTGCTGGCGGCTTGGCCCCTGGTCCCTAAATCCCTGACTCCACATCCGAAGGAGAAGTTCATAAAAATGCAATAATACACAGGGTAACCCACAGATGCCCAGCTCTTCACTGCCTCTCATCCTGTCCATATGCATTTCTGAAGTACCTACTGTATGCCTGGCATCCAGCTTGGCCCTGGGGATCCCAAGGTACACATGGGAAGTGATCCATACTGACAGTTATATGGGGTCAGCTTGGCAGCCAGGCTCATCTAGAAGGGTCCTGGGCATATGGCAGGGAGGCTGGACTGGGGGCCTTGCCCAGGACCTTGAATTGCTTTGACTCTTTCCTGAAGTGAGCATCCATCCACTGGTGGCTCCCAGCATGGCCTGGCCCTGGTGTGGATGCCTCCAGGGAAGGACATTCTTTGGGCTGGGATCACTCCCACCCCATAAACCACTTATTCGCCTAGAGGCCCAGAGAAGGGAGGCCAAACTCTCAAGGTCACACAACAACTCAGTGGCTTTGTTTTGCCTCTGTCCACCCCACACAAGGGGTCACAAGCTTCCTGCAGACCAGGCTGCTCCTCAAACACATTTAATACCACCCCCATCCCAGGATTGCCCCAACCTCTCCAGGAAGCACAAACCCACCACAGCCACTTTCTCCCTAAGCCCAGCCTCCTTCCCCAAGGCAGAAGGCCAACAAATACATGATCCACTTCCACTCTCTCCCTTTCAGAGTCTCAAGCCACACCATTCCTCACCCCTCCCAGAAGCCCACCCTCCCAGAGCCCCTGGTGGGAGTGAAACCTCACTCTACCCCTAGCATCTGGGCTCTAGCTTTGCTAGGTGCTGGGGGGGGTAAGATGCATCCAGTCTGCTCCCCAGCTGTGGCTGGGAAATAGTTGGGTCCTGGGACTACCCATCTGGCCCAGTTCTTTACAGGAATAACCCCACATGCACTCTGGCCACATTTCCTCCAGGACCTGGTCCTTCCAGGCTATGGAAAAGAGGACCCATCTAAATCAACATCACTAAAAGACCTCAGCCTGTCTGCACATACAGGGCAGGGGTCCCACATCAGACTGGCCGGGAACTGGAATCACCTCTGAGAACCAATGGTCTGAGCAGACACGGGTACTGGGGCCCCAAACCCAGGACCCAGAGTCTGTGCTAAGCCCCTTCCAGGATGCCGAGAGGTCGCACCCACACCCCAGAGCCCTCCACAAGGAGGGTCTGCCAACAACTTGGAAGCGACCTTGGCAGAGACCCAGCTCCCTTCCCCAGTTGTGCTTGCTTTCCAAAACTTCATCCAGCTGGGGCAGGGGTCCCCTCCTCCAGCTGCGGGCCCCAGATTTAGATCGTGGTACTCCTCCGCCCCCAAACACACTCTTCTCACTTGTGCTACTGACGAGCTAGGAGTAGTTGGCGCTGTCACAGCGGGGCGGTCGGCCGCTGCCTTCACACGCCCGGCCACGGGACGGACCCGCCGCCCGCCCCCCGGCCCCCGCCCCGAGTGTCCTTCCACGTCTCCGGCTCGCCTGCGCACTCAGCCGCACGCAGGGCTGGGTGCGGACCCGGCGGGGATCCCCACGCTCCCGCCCAGGACGCAGCGCGGCCCAAACCCGGCGCGGAGCTGCGAGCGCGTGCGGACCTACCCGCTCCACATCCCGTCGCCTCCGGGCGCCCGGGCGTCGGTTCCCCGCGCCGCCGCCGCGTCCTCCTCTGTCTGCGACTCCGCCCCAGGCCGGCGGGCTGCCCTGCCGCCTGTCAGCCCTGCCAGCCGTCGGTCTGTCAGTCTGAGCGGCTCGGGCTAGCCGGCCCCCAGCCCAGCGCCGACCCGGCCTTTGGCGGGTCACGTGGCCGAGGGGCGGCCCGAGGACACGTGCCCGGCCCCGCCCCTCTGCCGGCCGCGAGGGGACAGTGAGACCGCGGAGTAGAGGGACGAACCCGATCTTCAGCATCCTGCAGCCAGCAGGCTGTCGGACTCTCCACGGAAGCTCACCCACTGCCTCACCCATCCTGGGCCACTCCTGCTCAAGAACCTTCAATGGCTCCGGGGCCCTCAGCTCTCTGATTCTCACACAAGATTGTCATTCAGGCCAGCTGACACCCTCCCATCCCCTCACCTGGCCCTCAGGCCATGTGTTCCTTCTCTAGGCTCTGGGCTTTGTGCCTACCCCTGGGCAACGTCCTGCCTGCTGGGCGTGGGGTGGGGGGGGTGGGAGCAGACCCCAAAACAAGTTTTCTGAGTCCTGCAGCTTATCCCCAGGGAGTAGCCACCTTTGGATCAATTCTCTGCACTCAGTCTCCTGCCTGTGAATCAACTCTGCCCAACCCTTGTCTTCGTCCACTATCTTTGCTCTGGAGAATACACCCTACCCCCAACACACACTCACACATCTGTCTGGTCCCATGTCCTCTGTAAAACCTTTCCCTGAATCCCAGACTTCTGGTCTACCTGTCTCTAAGTTCCTCTGTCCCACCTATGGTCAGCATTGACCTGAGCCTGGGTCCAAGGAGCTCATACCCCTCTTCCCTCCAGGGCCCATGGCTCCCTCTGTGTGTCTGCAGGAGGACTGGGGGTATAGTATTTTCTCTTCCAGATGCCACCAGAACTCAGCACTACTCTTCCAGACTCACCAGTTCTGGGGCCCCAGGCTTGAGTCTGTCAGATCTTCAGGTGGGAACACATTTCATTCATTCATTCATTCACTCATTCTTTCATTAAGCTACCCCATCTGAGCACAAACTATGGGCCGTGGGAGGGCTGGTGACCCAAAGAGAAAGTACAGAAAAGCTCTGCTCTCTCGGGGTCCCAGCATGGTGGGGTATGGAGGATGGGGCACATACTCTCAAGGACCTTTACTTCCAGAGTCACTGTCTGCCTATGGCACACCTTGCCAAGTGAATGATGTCTGTTCAAAATAGAATGAGGTGCTCCTTTTCCCAGGTGGGCACAATTCACACCAAAGTATAGGACTTGGTGAATGAGGGCCAGGCTGGGTTTCATGCCTCACTACCTTCCTTGTGCAGTGAAAAACCTGAATAGCCCTCCATGGCATCCCTTCCAGCTTTCCAGAATCATTCAGCCCAGACCTCCCCTATCCATGACTAAGGCCTCCAGAGAAGGCCTCCTTCTTAGAGCTGTGTTCCTCCACCCGCCTCAGGCCAGCTCAGGGTCTAGCCCACCCAAAGCAGATGTCAACATACTATGTTTATTGACTTGAGTTCTTTACCAAGCAAATCTTGAGTAATTCCTGTCTTCCTGCCTTTTGTTCTGTTCACCATTTAGGGGAAGGAAAAGATGACAAAAAAGGAGCCATGGATAGGGCCTTTGCCCTCTAAGTCTTCACAAGCCCAACCAGGAGATAAGTTGTAGTAACCCAGACAAGTGGGAGATAAAGGGTGGAGAGGGTGTCAGTGCAGGGCTGTGGCCCCACAGGATGAGTCCTCAGCCTGGGAAGGCTGGTAGACTGGGGAGACCCCAGAGTGAGGCCTCAAGGAGTGTCATCCTGTCATCCATGTATCAAGATACCATGGCCTCCCAGACCTCATTGCCTCCTCCCAGAAGCACAGCCAACCCTGCTCCATAGCTGAAGAGGATGCCTAATGTCACACAGCCAGGGACAGTAGGGCTGAGTCCCCACACAAGTTTTCCAAAAAGACTACCCCGAAAGCAGAGGGCTTGCTGGAAGCTGCAGCTGTGTGCAGTTGTGTTACTGAGCACCTACTAGGTGCCTGGCCCAACAAGTGGGGAGAAAACAGGTTCCTCTGCCCACGAGGCACTGCCCTCCCCAACCTTCCCTTTCTCTGTCCCTTCCTGTCATACCCTCCCCAACCTGGAATCCTGGACCACAGACCCTTGGCATGGAGCTGAAAACAGTGTCAGCCTGGATGACCCAGGCCCTGATTCTGGACTTAAGAATCTGTCTTCAGCTAACTGTGTGATCCAGGATGACTGTCTTGCCCTCTCTGAGCTAGTCTCCACCTCTGTGCAACCACCAAGTTGGACAAAACAATTAGAGCCACTCCCTGGTATTGAACTTGTAGGAGGCTCTGGAAATTCCTTTTAGTTCCATGCCAGTCCTGTCCAGAGACTGACTGCTCACACCCCATCCCCAACCCTGTGTCCCTGCAGAGTGGCAAGATTGCCCCTCCCCTCAATGCCCCAAATCCCTGCCTTACCCGTCTGTGTCCCAGTGTTCCTTTCCCAAGTTCCTCTCAAGTGCAGGGCACAGGCCTGATGGGGCATAATGGACAGTCCCTGAGCTCAGGGCCAGGAACACTGGGCATGTCCTTCGGGCAGGGCACCTGGTGGGCTCTTCAGAGGGGTCCATGCTTGGGGGACCAGTCCGATGAGGGTCCCTCTGGAGACTGTCAGAAGGGCAGGTAGTAGGAGCCTTCTCCCCACCCCCAGGCTGAGCTAACCTTTGCTATCTCCCAGGAGCAGCTGCTATGAGGGAGGCACCTCCCAGACAGGCCTCTATCCCCTCAAACCCCGTAATTATTAACTCCTATGGCTCATCGGGCAACAGAAGACACAGGGGCCCTCTTTCCTGGGCTCTGGGCCAAGGAAGGTGAGGTATCTCGAGGGGAGGTGGGAGGCCTGAGGCCCCAGGCTTCACCCAGGCCCATGGTGGAGCTGCTTGTCCCCTCCCCACCAGACGGGTGCACTGGAGAGAGCCCGTCCAGCCCCACCCTCTCATAGCTGGCTGTGTGACCTCAGACAGGCCATTCCCATGACTACTCCAAACCTTAAAACTTTTAACCACTGCCACCAAGGGACAACTCAGTGTGGCAGTTAGGAATGTATTTCAGACCGTGGGCCTTTGGGCATATTAGCCTCTCTGTACCTCAGTTTCTCCCACTGTAAAATGGATTCCACAGTAGCCACCATGGCCTAGACATGCCCTGAACCACCCCCTCTTCTTTCCATCCACTATCCCTCTTTCTGCAACCTCTACCCCATCCCACCCCTGCTGATAAATCTCTCTTTTGCCTCCACCCTGTCCTCCAGGAAGCCTCCCCTGTGGGCTTTCTTCCTCTGCAGGCACCAGGCTGGAGCCCTCAATGAGTCATGACACATGCCCCAAGTAACTGTCAGACATTCCCCCAAGAACTGAGGCTGGCCTGCCCTCAGCGCCAAACCCTTCTCAGCGCCCCCTTCCCTGGCACATGGTCAGCCTCAGTCCACCCCAAGCCACCCTGTCTCAGCCTGAATTCTTCTTTTTTTTTTTTTGAGACAGAGCCTCAAGCTGTCGCCCTGGGTAGAGTGCCATGGCATCACAGCTCACAGCAACCTCCAACTCCTGGGCTCAAGCGATTCTCCTGCCTCCGCCTCCCAAGTAGCTGGGACTACAGGCACCTGCTGCAACGCCTGGCTATCTTTTGGTTGCAGCCGTCGTTGTTTGGTGGGCCCGGGCTGGATTTGAACCCGCCAGCTCAGGTGTATGAGGCTGGCGCCTTAGCCGCTTGAGCCACAGGTGCCGAGCCAATATGGCCTGAATTCTAATCCTTGTTCTGCAATTTCTCCTGGCTGTGTGACCTTAGGCAAGTTACTTAACTGCTCTGGAACTCAGTTTCCTCATCTATTAATGGGAAGAATTCTTCCTGTGAAGTATGACTATCAAAAAAAATAACCTTTGTGTCGAGTCTGCCGCGGGTGTGACTGAGAGTTTCCTATTGCCTTCTCCCTCAACTTCCCTCTTTTTTCCTGTCAACCTCTGAGTCCCTGCTGCAGAGAAGCTGCCGGTTCCTCACACCCCGCCCAGCCCAGTGGACCGGATAACAATATCTCCCACTCGGCTTTGAGCTTCGAAGCTCTCAGCCTAATGCAAACCAGATGTTGGCCTCCCTCTCCTGGCAATGAATTTTCCGTGGCCAGCTCCCACCCTCTTCCTGTTTTTACTCCTCTCTGACCCCCCTGCTGAA
The DNA here is from genome assembly GCA_963574655.1 of Perodicticus potto. Lineage (NCBI taxonomy): Eukaryota > Metazoa > Chordata > Mammalia > Primates > Lorisidae > Perodicticus > Perodicticus potto. The sequence goes on from CAUYRH010025973.1 coordinate 65,582, forward strand.
TTCTCCCGTGCCCCCACCTTCCTCTGCCAGGCAACCTCTAGGCCCACCTGGAAACAATTAATGGAAAACAGGATGTGCGAAGAGGGGGATCTCCCCATCACCCCAACCTGGCAGGAGGAGAAGGAGCTCAGCCTGGCGGGTGGCAAACTCTGTGAGCGTCGGTCCCTCTCTGCCAAGCCCTAGCCAGCCCCCCTCAGGGGGAAACTGAGTCAGAGTTACTGGGGACCATACAGAGAGATGTGTTACTTTTTGGATATTTAGACACAGCTTGGACTGGATAAAGAGCTGTGAGGATCTTGTCCTTGGCTATGACTTCTTAGAAAAATTGGAGCCAGAAAAAGCCTGATCCTCTCCTCTTGAGGGCAAGGAAACCGAGGCTTGGAGACACATCTGAGAGGCAGCCAGGTCTGGGCCAGCTTATCAGTAAGAGCTGCAGCCTGAAGTCACCTCCCCTGCTTGCTATCTCAGTGTCATTCCTGCCTGCCCTCCCCCTGCCATAGAGCCCAGTCACAAGGGGAGATTCACAAGGCCACCACCTTCAGCCACAGGCTGGCCACACACACCTGGCTGGGCAACCTCAGAGGCAGCTGGTCTTCCCCAGCAGGGGCCTGGCACTCTGCAGGGGACCTTGAGTAGGCCCCAGGAAGGCTGTGTATGATAGGAGGGTCTTCCTTTGTCCCCTCAATCCTTTGAACCCCTTCAAGGTAGCCAAGGCTGGCCGTCAGAGTGAGGTCTCCCCCATTTCCATGAAAACAACAATCCAAGGGCTCCTGCAAGCAGGCGCTGGCCACCCCACCCTCCTCCAGCTGCTCAGAGTGTTTGGACAACTGGATGGAATGTTTTGCAGCCAGAGTCCTCCCTGGTTCCCTGAGCTCAGATTTCAGGAGGGAGGGGGAAGAGGATGCTGGCGTTGGCTCCAGGGAGAGGGAAAGAGACAGGAAAAAGACATGAGAGGTCAAGCTGGGCCTGAAGGCTCCCTGCCCTCCCCCAGATCTGACCTAGACCTGGCCCAGACCCCTCGAGGAAGGGCAGGACAGAGGGTGCGGAGACAGTGCAGTGGTGTCAGAGATGTGATCAGGCCAACCTGGTGAAATCAGGTCCTGGGGGACAGCCTGAGTTCAGGGAAGAGATGAGCCCAGGACAGCCCTTTGAGAACACAAGGATCCCCTGAGAGCGATCTTTCCCCTTTTATAGATGGGGTAATTTGGGTACAGAGGTGGGCAGGCAATTGCTCTAGGTGGCACAGCATGCTGGGTGTAGAGCTGGGCTGGACCCCAGGCTAAGCTTTCTCTTCTAACTATCCAGGGGGTCCCTGCCCTCACCCTCAGCCCCAGAGACGCACACACCACAGCCAGGCCTTCGTCATCCTTGCTTCTTCCCCAAAACAATGCAGGATAATCTACTATAATGTAGGTTCCCAAAGCAACACTGACTCTGAGCTCCTCACTAGCCTTGGGGACAGTGGCATTAACTCTCATGACTCAGTTTCCTTGGATAAGGGGTTGGAGCCCCACAACCGGGATTCCTGGCCTGTCTCCTGCTCTGGGGCCAGAGCTCCCCTAGTCCCCTACCACAGCTGCCCAGGCCTCCCAGAGCCACTTGAGTAAATTCCTTCTCTGGCTCTGAAGAAGCACAAGTTCTAGACGCAACTATATGGAAGCTAGCTGGAGCCCCAATTTACCCACCTTAGACTCAGAAGGATTCTCTTTACTCCGCTTGGCTCATCATAATACATGTATCACGGGGTGCTGATGGCGAGAAGTAGGGCTGCTGGTAGACCCCTTTGAACACACACACACACACACACACACACACACACTCATTACTCTGCTATGAAACCAAAAAGAAGGAAGGAAGGAGGGGATTCCTTTGGACCCAGATGGGTGTGGGAGTCCCATCAAAGTGCCTGGGGGCCTGAGCTGAATGCCTTGAGGTGGAACCTGTTTGCCCACTCCCATGCCCTCAGTAGGAATGGAATTAGAGAACATCAGAAACCTTGGGGAAAGACATGACTAGTGAGGGAAGGTTGGACTCCCAGACAGCTGGTGACTCCCTTCCAAGGTGTCAGAATGTGGGGTGTGGCAGGGGCTGTGCTAGGACATTTACAAGCAATACCAGACTCAGTTCACCCTTGCCACCACCCGATGTGGTCTTTCAGTGCTTTATGATCTCTTTTTAAAGATGAGAAAACCAAGATTTAGGAAGGTTAATGATTTGGCCAACAGATAAGTACAGGAATTCAGATTATAACTTAGGTTGCAAAAAAGCCCATTTTCTTTTTTGGGGGGGGCGTGGGCGGGGGGACAGACAGCCTCAAGCTATCACCCTGGGTAGACTGCTGTGGCATCACAGCCCACAGCAACCTCCAACTCCTGAGCTTAAGCGATTCTTCTGCCTCCGCCTCCCAAGTAGCTGGGACTACAGGCGCCCGCCCTGGCTATTTTTTAGTTGCAGCCGTCATTGTTATTTGGCGGGCCCAGGCTGGATTTGAACCCACCAGCTCAGGTGTACGTGGCTGGCGCCTTAGCCGCTTGAGCTATAAGCGCCGAGCCTTTTTTGTTTTGTTTTGTTTTGTTTTTGAGACAGAATCTTACTTTTTTCACCCTCTGTAGAGTGCTGTGGCATCATAGCTCACCTCAAACTCTTGGACTCAAGTGATCCTTTTGCCTTAGCCTCCCAAGTAGTTGGGACTATAGGTGCCCACCTTGACGCCCAGCTAATTCTTCTGTTTTTAGTAGAGATGAGGTCTCACTCTTGCTCAGGCTGGTCTTGAACTCCTGGGCTCAAGGCATTCATTTGCCTCAGCCTCCCAGAGTGCTAAGATTACAGGCATGAGCCACTACATCGAGCCAAAAAAAGCCCTCCACCATTCACCTCTCTGGAGGAAAGGTAAAGTGAGGTTTTTAGAGATAGTGGGCTTGAAGAATAAACAGGGCTTAAATACCTATAAAGAAATGGAGGAGAGGAATTCTCTGCAGAGAGACTGGCAGGAACAAAGGTGTGGAGGTGGGAAGAGCAACCCTCCACTTTGCCTGGAGCTCAGAATGAGTTAGAAAGGTGTATCCTGAAAGGTGTATCCTCAAGCTGTATCCTGAAAAGCTTTGGAGGCCAAGTTAAAGAATTTGGACTTTGGTTCGGCACCCGTAGTACAGTGGTTAGGGTGCCAGCCACATACACTGAGGCTGGCGGGTTCGAACCTGGCCCGGGCCAGCTAAACGACTATGACAACGGGAATAAAAAATAGCCAGGCATTGTGGCGGGCTCCTGTAGTCCCAGCTATTTGGGAGGATGAGGCAAGAGACGATGCCATGGCACTTTACCGAGTGTGACATAGTGAGACTCTGTCTCAAAAAAAAAAAAAAAAAAAGAATTTGGACTGTATTCTAAAGGCTCCAAGGAGATGGTTAAACGTTTTATTTATTTATTGTGTTTTTAGAGACAGAGTCTCACTTTGTTGCCCTTGGTAGAGTGCGGTGGCGTCACAGCTCCCAGCAACCTCCAACTCCTAGGCTTAGGCAATTCCCTTATCTCAGCCTCCCGAGTAGCTGGGACTACAAGCATCCAACAATGCCCGGCTATTTTTTGTCTGCAGTTTGGCCAGGGCTGGGTTCGAATCCGCCACCCTAGGTATATGGGGCTGGCGCCGCCCAGATGGTTAAACATTTTTGAGCAGGGGAGTGAAATGATCAGAGCCCTGCTTTGGGAAGATTAAATTGACAGCTGTGTGGGTAGAAAATATAAATGAACACTTATCAAATATGAAGTCAGGGAAAGACTTTCTAAACTTGGAAGCATTTGAAGAGATCTCAACAGAAAAAGATCAATAGACTTGTTTACATTCAAATTCAAGGTTCTCCATGCTCTGCAACCTGCCTTTGGCCACAAATAGCCAAAATTAAAAGGCAAACACATAACCCAGGATATCTCAGGGAAAATATTCCCAGCCAATGGAAAGATGCTAACATCTTTAACATACAAGGAATTCATAAAAATCAATAAGAAAAACACTGGGGACCCAGCAGAAGTGTTCATTCATTCATCAAATACCTAATGAGCACCTGTGCCAAGTGCTGCTGGCATATTAGTGAAGAAGATGGACGTTTCTGCGCTTGTGACGTATACAGGAGGTCATGTGTAGGGAGATTCAGATGTCTAATTACAAAGCTGTGTGACAGCTACAGGATGGATGAAATACAGGGTGCTGTGGAAGCATGTTCAGGATCTTACAACCTAGACTCGAGATCTGGAAAAAGTGCCTAAGGGAAGAATTTGCAAATAGGGAGGAGAAGCCTTCAGCTTTATATGCTATAGGTTAAAGAGTTCAAACTTTATCCTGAAGGACAAGGTGGAGTCACTGAAAGGTCTAAACAAGAGCATGATGTGATCAGATTCACGTGTCAAAAAGATAGCTCCTGGGCTTGGCGCCCATAGCTCAGTGAGGAAAGTGCATCACCCACATCCCCCAAGGCTGGTGGGTTCAAGCCCGGCCAGGCCTGCTAAACAGCAATGACAGCTACAACCAAAAAGTAGCGGTTCCTATGGCTCAGTCAGTAAGGCACCGGCCCCATATACTGAGGGTGGCAGGTTCATACCCAGCCCCGGCTGAACCGCAACAAAAAAAATAGCCGGGCATTGTGGCGGCCCCCTGTGGTCCCAGCTACTTGGGAGGCTGAGGCAAGAGAATCGCCTAAGCCCAGGAGTTGGAGGTTGCTCTGAGCTGTGTGATGCCACGGCACTCTACCAAGGGCGATAAAGTGAGACTCTGTCTCTACAAAAAAAAAAAAAAAAAAATAGCCGGGTGTTGTGGCAGGTGCCTGTAGCACCAGCTACTTGGGAGGCTGAGGCAAGAGAATCACTTAAGCCCAAGAATTTGAGGTTGCTGTGAGCTGTGACTCCATGGCACTCCACCGAAAGTGACATAATGAAACCCTGTATCAAAAAAAAAAGATAGCTGCTGGGCAAGTTGCTTATAATCCTAGCACTCTGGGAGGCTGAGGTGGGTGGACTGGTTGGCTCAAGAGTTGGGAGATCAGCCTGAGCAAGAGTGAGACCTGGTCTCTAAAATTAGCCAGGCATTGTGGCAGGCACCTGTTGTCCCATCTATTTGGGAGGCTGAAGCAAGAGTATAGCTTGAGCCCAGGAGTTTGAGGTTGCTGTGAGCTGTGATGCCACAGCACCCTCCTGAAAGCAACAAAATGAGACCCTGTCTTAAAAAAAGCCAAAAAACAAAAAAGGCTCCTAAGGGTGTGTGTGGAATGGATTGGAGAATTTCTTTTTTTTTTTTGAGACAGAGCCTCAAGCTGTCACCCTGGGTAGAGTGCCGTGGCATCACAGCTCACAGCAACCTCCAACTCCTGGGCTCAAGCAAGTCTCCTGCCTCTGCCTCCCAAGCAGCTGGCCTCCCAAGCACAGGCGCCCGCCATAATGCTCGGCCATTTTTTGGTTGCAGGCGTCGTTGTTTGGCTAGCCTGGGCTGGATTCAAACCCGCCAGCTCAGGTGTACGTGGCTGGCGCCTTAGCCCATTGAGCCACAGGTGCTGAGCTGGATTGGAGAATTTCTGCTCCTAGAGATGTGGTGGGCTTGGAGCAGAAAAGAACTTCCCACTACAGGAAAAGACTATCCTAGGAAGAAAGGCTATGCTTCTTTGAGGCCTTGTTATCTACCAAGATCTAGGCTTAGATCTAGTGACAAAAAGCCACCTCCTTACCCACAAAGGAAAGTCAGGCTCAAGCCGGGAGCTTGGCCAGGAGGGAGGCTGACGAGCTGAATCTTGGACAACTACATCAGGCTATGATCCTCAAAGAGGGCTGAGGTACTCCCTGGAACTCTCTGGCACTAGGAAGCAGCAAAAGGATATACATAGGTTGATGTTGAGCAATGAGTTTCCAATCAGAGATGAGCAGCACACGGAGATGCTAGCCATGATAAGTGAGAATCAGCAAAAACAACAAACAGATTTAGATCCAATAGGGCTCCAGAGAGTGGCTTCTTACGTACAATATGGAAAGATTATGTATGAATTTTTTTAATTTAGTTTTAATTTGTATGGATACATCACAGTTGTACATATTTATGGGGTACATGTGATATTTTGATACAAATATACAATATATAATGATCAAATATGGATTACTGGAATATCTATCACTTCAGACACTTATCATTTCTTTGCATAGGGAACATTCCAAATCATCTCTTCAAGGTATTTTGAAATAAACAATATGGGACGGGCGAGATGGCTCACAAGGCTGAGGCAGGTGGATTGCTTGAGCTCACAGGTTCAAGACTAGCCTGAGCCAGAGCGAGACCCTGCCTCTAAAAATAGCCGGGCATTGTGGCAGGCGCCTATAGTTCCAGCTAATTGGGAGGCTGAGGCAAGAGAATCACTTGAGCCCAAGAGTCCAAGGTTGCTATGAGCTATGATGTCATAGCGCTCTACAGAGGGTGACAAAGTGAGACTCTATCTCAAAAATATATATATATATATATATTATTTATTATATATGCACATATACAATTATTGTTAATTATTGTTAATATGTATGATTTAAGATTAATAAGCAGGCCAGGCATGGTGGCTCATGCCTATAATCCTAGCACTCTGGGAGGCCAGGGTGAGTGGATTGCTCTGAGCTCACAGGTTCAAGACCAGCCTGAGCAAGTGTGAGACCCCATCTCTAAAAAATAGCCAGGCGTTGTGGCGGGTGCCTGTAGTCCCAGCTACTTGGGAGGCTGAGGCAAATGAATCACTTGAGCCCAAGAGTTGGAGGTTGCTGTGAGCTATGATGCCATTGTACTCCATTGAGAGTGACAAAGTGAGACTGTCTCACAAAAAAAAGATGAATAAGCAACAAGAGATTATCAAAGAGAACTAAGCAAATTTTTTAAATAAACAAGTGAATATACAGGGTGGCAATAACCATTTTAAATTGCACATACATTTCGTGGCCACCGTGTATATCTACAAAGGAATGGGTTAAACAGCAGATTAGACACAGCTAAAAGGAGAATTAGAGCTATATAAGATATATTTAAAGAATTAATCAGAAAGCAGCAAAGAGAGGCACACAGAGAGATGTAAAACATGAAAAAGAAGTTATAAAGAGATATAGAGCATACACTTTGAAGGTCTATGAAATTCAAGAATAGAAAATAGGAAGGAAGCAATATTGTCCAATAGGTACAGGAGTTCAGTATGGGAAGATGAAAAAGGTCCTGAAGGTGAATGATGGTTGCACAACAATGTGAATAGAGATCTGACAATTAAGTTTGTGAGCCTGGCACTGTGCACTTATGCTGGCAGCACTGTACAAACAACTTGGTGAGATTTCATGCCCTTGGTATATATATCAGTGTTGCACAGCTGTGTTCATCTCAACATGTGGCAGTGTCTTACTGAATGGTTCTCATTATTGTTGTTGTGTGTGTGGTTTTTTTGTAGAGACAGAGTTTCACTTTATTGCCCTTAGTAGAGTGGTTAGAGTGCTGTGATGTCACACAGCTCATAGCAACCTCCAGTTCCTGGGCGTAGGCGATTCTCTTGCCTCAGCCTCCCGAGTAGCTGGGACTACAGGCGCCTGCCACAACGCCCGGCTATTTTTTTATTGCAGTTTGGCCGGGGCCGGATTTGAACCTATCACCCTCGGTATATGGGGCTGGCGGCCTACTCACTGAGCCACAGGCGCCGCCCTGTTGTTTTGTATTTTTGTGTACCACTGTGAGATTATCAACCTTGAATTAGAGCAATGAACAAAAATTTGTTTATTTCTTGTTAAATTTGGCAAGGGTGGAAGTAAAATCAGGGACAAGTTAGGCCAAGTTCATGGGGATAATGGCATGAAGAAAATGGCAGAAAAACTAAATGTTTTTCTGAGGGGAGAGAAAGCATCACCGAGGAAGAGAGGTCAAGGAGGGCAGTAAAGAGCAGAACTGACAAAAACATTGCAAAAATTTGTCGAATTGCTTGTCAAAATCATCAGCTGACTGTGAGAAGCACAACAGACCAAGTAAACATTGATAGAGAAACAGGAAAATCTTAACTGAAAATCTTGGCCAACAGCTGGCGGCTCTTGCATCCTGATAATGCCCACCAGCTCACACGGCGCTGTCTGTGAGGGAGTTTTTAGCCAGCAAACAAATAATTGTATTGAAACACCCTCCCTCATCACCTGATCTGGCCCCCAGTGACTTTTTTCTTTACCTGAAGATAAAGGAAATAGTGAAAAGAAGACATGTTGATGACATTCCAGACATCAAAGGTACTATGACAACAGCTCTGATGGCCATTCCAGAAAAAGAGTACCAAAATTGCTTTGAAGGGTGGACCAGGCGCTGGTGTCAGTGCACAGCTTCCCAAGGGGATTTGAAGGTGACCATAATGATATTCAGCAAAGAGGCATGTGGCACTTCTCTTAGGATGAGTTTGTGAACTTAATTGTCAGACCTCGTCTACTTAATGCCACTAAACTGTACGCTTTAAAATGGTAAAAGAGTCCTTCCGGCCTTTGGCTCAGAGGAGGCCAAGGTGCAACTTTCTTCAGTCATCTCAAATCCCGACTCATCTGACACCAGCCCCCTATCATGCCGCCTAAGTTCAACCCCAACGAGGTCAAAGTCGTATACCTGAGGTGCACAGGTAGTGAAATTGGTGCCATGTGCCTTGGCCCCCATGTTTGGCCCCCTGGGTTTGTCTTCAAAAAAGGTTGGTGATGACATTGCCAAGGCAAGAGGTGACTGGAAAGGTCTGAGGATTGCAGTGAAACTGACGATCCGGAACTGACAGGCCCAGATTGAAGCGGTACCTTCCGCCTCTGCCCTCATCATCCAGCCCTCAAGGAACCAGTCAGAAACAGACAGAAACAGAAAAACATTAAACACAATGGAATTATCACTTTTGATGAGATTGTCATCATTGCCAGACAGATGCGGCAACAATCTTTAGCCAGAGAACTCTCTGAAACCATTAAAGAGATCCTAGGGGTAAAAAGAAAAAGAGAGATCCTGGGGATGGCCCAGTTGGTGGGCTGCAATGTTGATGGTCACCACCCTCATGACATCATAGACGACATCAACGGTGGTGCTGTGGAATGCCCAGCTGGTTAAAAAGTACAAGGGAAAATGTTTCAGTAAAGGACCATTTGAGCTGGGCATGGTGGCTTACACCTGTAATCCTAGCACTCCAGGAGGCTGAAGGAGGGTGGATTGCCTGAGCTCAGGAGTTCAAGACCAACCTGAGAAAGAATGAGACCCCATTTCTAAAAATAGCCCAGGCACTGTGGTGGGCACCTGTGGTCCCAGGTACTTTGGGGTGGTTGAGGCAAGAGGATCACTTGAGCCCAAGAGTTTGAGGTTGCTGTCAGCTATGATGCCATTGCACTCTACTGAGGGCAACAAAGTAAGTATCTGTCTCAAAAAAAAAAAAAAAGAAAGAAAGAAAGAAAGAAAAGAAAGGATCATCTGACGCCTCCCCCTCCCAAAAAATAAAATGGTAAAAGAAAAAAAAAGCCATATCTGACACACCTAAGCATAAGGATATGGAAAGGTTAAGATTTTAAAAGAAATGCCAAAAGAAAGGTGTTGGGCGGCACCTGTGGCTCATCGAGTAGGGCGCCGGCCCCATATACCGAAGGTGGCAGGTTCAAACCTGGCCTCGGACGAACTGTAAAACAGAAAAATAGCCGGGCATTGTGGTGGGTGCCTCTAGTCCCAGCTATCTGGGAGGCTGAGGCAAGAGAATTGCCTAAGCCCGGGAGTTGGAGGTTGCTATGAGCTATGTGAAGCCACGGCACTCTACCGAGAGTGACAAAGTGAGACTCTGTCTACAAAAAAAAAAAAAAAAGAAAAGAAAAGTGTTATACCTATGTTAATTACCAAATTTTAAGACAAAGAAAACAATATTTGGGAGTTGACTACTATGCAGTAAGAATAAAATTAAGACAATATTTTAAAAAGTTTAATACACCAGAATGCCATAACAATTCTAAATTAAAATGTGCCTAATAAGTGACCTAAGAAATTTAAAGCAAAAGTCATTAGAGCTACGGGGGAAATGAGACAAATGTATCATGATGGTGTGAAGTTTCAACAATTCTCTCTCAATTATAGATCAAGGAGGCAAAATGTCAGAAACTGGCAGCAACAGAGACCTCTGGTATAGGTAGTAAAAGCTAAACCATGGTGCACTAGATCAAAGATAATAGATAGGTCCGTAGATCCCCTTCCCTACATCATGCCACTGGGCAGCTTCTCCTTTCTGAGTCTAACAAAAGACTGGAAATTTATTTCCTAGGAATAAATAATTTATTAGGAAATAATTTATTTCCTAGTAAAACAGAAGGTCTTTGGGCCAGTAGCTAAGGGGAGTGTTTGCATATGTGCTGAAAACCGAGACCCCGCCTCCAACCCTCTTTTGTTTTTTTTTTTTTTGAGACAGAGTCTCACTATGTTGCCCTCAGTAGAATGCTGTGGCATCACAACTCACAGCACCCTCAAACTCTTGGGCTTAAGCAATTCTCTTGTCTCAGCCTCGCAAGAAGCTGGGACTATAGGCGCCCACCACAACGCCCGGCTATTTTTTGGTTGTAGTTGTCATTGTATGGGATTCAATGGGATTAGCAGCCAAGGCTGGGTTGGCACCCTCCAGCTTGAGTGTATGTGGCTGGCACCCTAGCCGTTGAGCTACAGGTGCCGAGCCAACCGTCTTCTTTTATATGGCTGCCAGAATGGTGGCCATCTAAAAGTCTCTGGCCAGCCCAAAAAGAAATACCTAAGACTAATGCTCTCAACAAATATCCATCCAGAACACTGTACTATGAAGCTCAAAGTCAACATGCTAAGGGCTTCCCATCAGCTTCTAAGCTCCCGAGCTCTTTTTTGGTTGCAATTCTCATTGTTGTTTAGCCGGCTGGGGCCAGGCTCGAACCCACCAGCTTAGGTGTATGTGGCCAATGCCCTACTCACTGAGCTACGGGCGCCAAGCTTACATCTTCAAAATTCTGAAGAAAAATCATTTTCATAGCCGGGCGTTGTGGTGGGTGCCTGTAGTCCCAGCTACTCCGGAGGCTGAGGCAAGAGAATGGCCTAAGCCCAGGAGTTGGCGGTTGCTGTGAGCTGTGTGACACCACGGCCCTCTACTGAGGGTGATAAAGTGAGAATCTGTCACTACAAAAAAAAAAAAAAAAGAAAAACCTTTTCCAGCCTGGAATTTTATACCAACCAAAGTATCATTCAGGAACGAGGGTAGAGTAAATAAGTTTTATTTATTAAAGGTCTCCCCAAATTGAACTCCATCAGGCTCTTTTCTCAGAAACAGCTAAAAAAATGCTGCTATGCTTGAAATGCATCCTCCGAAACTCCTATGTTGAATCACCACTGTGATAGTATTTGAGAGGTGATTAAGTCATAAGAGATCCATCCTCCTGAATGGGATTAGTAACCTTACAAAAGAGGTCAAAGGGAGCACCTCGTCCCTTTCTGCTCTAGCCTCTTTAGTGAGGCCACAGGTTTCATTCCTTCCTCCGTGTGAAGATGCAACCATCTTGAAACCAGAAAGACACAGAACCTGCTGCATCTTGATCTTGGACTTCCCAGCTCCAGAACTGCGAGAAATAAATCTCTATTCTTTATAAAATACACAGTCTAAGGTGTTTTGTTCCAGCAGTGTGGATGGACTTTAACAAATGCACTGTAACAAAATTAGAGGGTGAACCAAAAAAGAAAAACACACAGGTCAGGAGACAGGAAACTCAACACAGGACCGAAGGGAAGGGAATCCTCAGGTTGGTAGTAAGGGCATGTCCTGGGATCCTGTGTAGGATCGTCCAAATTGGAAAACAGAAGACCAAGTCTGGTATGTTGAGGACTATCATCACCATACTTTTGACCACTGTCCCACCATTTTGAACTCATCAACTCTAACAGGATGTGTTCTACCAAAGACAGAAGAGTGAACCGTAAGAAAGAAAGAAGATCAGCTCGGCGCCTGTGGCTCAACGGGCTAAGGCGCCAGCCACGTATACCTGAGCTGGCGGGTTCAAATCCAGCCCGGGCCCGCCAAACAACAATGAAGGCTGCAACCAAAATATAGCCGGGCGTTGTGGCAGGCGCCTGTAGTCCCAGCTACTTGGGAGGCGGAGGCAGTAGACTCGCTTGAGCCCAGGAATTGGAGGTTGCTGTGACCTGTGATGCCACAGCACTCTATCCAGGGTGACAGCTTAAGGCTCTGTCTCAAAAAAAAAAAAAGAAAGAAAGAAAGAAAGAAGATCTAGGAAAAAAGGAATTTCAGGAGAACGAGAAAGGTTATTGCGAGAATGACGGCCGAGTTCTGGGACAATGCATGGCAACCCGAAGACCTACCAGCCCAGAGAGAGGAGAAGGGTGGTCACTTGGAATGATTTCTGCAAGGAAAACCATTACACTGACAGATTAACCAATGCGATTGAGATATTAGATGGTGTGGCAAGAATTGGAAATAGGCACAAAGAAAGCTGAGCAATTTTTTAAAATGTCAATCACTAACTTCAGGAAAAAGCAAAAGTAAAAATAATAGTTTCCAAAAAAAAAAAAAAATTATAGTTTCCAACGTGCCTAGCTATGAATAATATTGAGTAGCCAAAAAACGGTAAATGTCAAATATTCCCTTAACCATTAGTTTTAACCCATCAGGGAATTAAAACCTCAACTGCCAGATAGAAAATCAGTAGATAATATCTCAAATTGATTGATAAAAATCTATCAGTATTATTTAAAAATGATTTAGATGTGTAAGCCCTGGTAGGCACAGCTCAGGGTAGTGGGAGGGGATGAAGGTGTGAAGAAGTAAACTGTCTTTCATTATAAATCTTTTTGTGACTATTTTTTTTTTTTTGAGACAGAGTCTCAAGCTGTCACCCTGGATAGAGTGCTGTAGCATCACAGCTCACAGCAACCTCCAATTCCTGGGCTCAAGCGAGTCTCCTGCCTCCGCCGCCCCAGTAGCTGGGACTAGAGGCGCCCGCCACATCGCCCGGCCATTTTTTGGTTGCAGCAGTTATTGTTGTTTGGCAGCCCGGGCTAGATTCGAACCCGCCAGCTCAGGTGTACGTGGCTGGCGCCTTAGCCCGTTGAGCCACAGGCGCCGAGCCGATTCTGACATTTTGGGCCAAATCAGCTAGACGATACAACAAACAAACAAACAAACGAGAGGGGGTTGGCTACTTTCATTGCTTTTGGTATAACATTATACCGGTGGCTCGGCGCCTGTGGCTCAGTGGGCTAAGGCGCCAGCCACGTACAGCTGAGCTGGCGGGTTCGAATCCAGCCCGGGCCCGCCAAACAACAATGACGGCTGCAACCAAAAAATGACCGGGCGTTGTGGCGGGCGCCTGCAGTCCCAGCTGCTTGGGAGGCAGAGGCAGGAGACTCCCTTGAGCCCAGGAATTGGAGGTTGCTGTGAGCTGTGATGCCATGGCACTCTATCCAGGGTGACAGCTTGAGGCTCTTACTCAAAAAAAAAACAAAAAACAAAAAACATTATACTGGTGATTACAGTCAGTGCAACAAGACTAGAAAAAATAATTTGAGATGTAAAAATCAGAGACCCAATTGAAGATGGCAGCTGAGTAGCAGCTTCTGAGTAACCAGATGCAGTGAGCGTGGAGAGAGAAGACTCCAGGCATCTCTGGCCAGTGGGTTTGTTTTTTTTTTTTTTCTGCAGTTTTTGGCCAGGGCTGGGTTTGAACCTGCCACCTTTGGTATATGGGGCCAGCGCCTTACTTCTTTGAACCACAGGCGCCGCCCTGGCCAGTGGGTTTCATCCAGAGGCTTCCCTTTGGCGATACAGGAAGTCAGTGAGAGACTTCTGGACCCCACATGGAGGACAGAAGCAGTGGCAAACTGGCAAGTTGTAGGTGCATTTGTTTGGGTTGGAGGCTGCCTGCAGCTGTAATCATAGCATCGGCGAGATTGCAAGCAGGAAAAGCCTTACCTAGGGGCTGTTCTGCATTTTTTTGTACTTGGACACTTGATTGAACTGCCTTGGAAGATCTTGGGCGGGTGTGCAGATGACTTTGAATGTCATCTGGGGCCCCAGACTGAGCCATTGAGCCAGAGAGGAGCTAATATCGTTCGGCTGTGGGTTGCCCCTGCATGTTGCAGCACCGGGATCAGCCGGGAGACCTTGGGCGAGTAATCTAGTGACTGAGCTGCCCGAAGAGGGGATTGAGACGCTGGGCAAGTGCAGAGATCCAAGTGTTTGGCAGATTAACAGCCGTGGCCCTCAGGGGCATAGAGGGAGACTGGATTTGGCGCACTGGATAAGCAGGCAGCCACGCCAGGAGAGATCCCAGGGATAAGTGCTTTCCCTGGAAAGCTCCTGCTTAGCCAAGGTTCATGACTTGGAGTGTCTTTTGAGTGGGCTGAGGAGTCATTTGTGCTCCCAAGGGTGCAGGGTCTGAGAAATCAGCAGAGGCCTCCAGTCCCCATCTCCTACAGCTGTATCAACATTGTGATTAACATCACATACCTCAGAAGTTCACCTGTTGGTTGATCAGTACTTAGCAAGATATATATACTGTTTGGTTTCTTGGTTTGGGGGTTTTTGTTTTTTTGTTTTTTTGGTTTTTTTGAGACAGAGCCTCAAGCTGTCACCCTGGATAGAGTGC